>JAXQGP010000131.1:0-45224 GCA_037040125.1 Kazachstania sp. M6911
AATCTGTACTTGTGGAAAGCACGACCAGCCTTTAACAATGGCTTGTCAACTCTACCACCACCAGCAATAACACCGATAACACCTCTGGCATCAGAAGAAATAACCTTCTTAGCACCAGATGGTAATCTGACTCTAGTCTTGTTCTCATCTGGGTTGTGACCAATGACGATAACGTAGTTACCAGAAGCTCTAGCAATAGCACCTCTGTCACCTGGTCTTTCTTCGACATTGGAAATAATGGTACCTTCTGGAACGGAACCTAATGGTAGAACGTTACCAACACTTAAGGCAGCCTTCTTACCAGCGTAGATAAATTGACCGGTGTGGACACCTTCGTTAGCAATGAAAATTTCTTCACGTAACTTGTACTTGTATGGGTCACGGAAGACAACCTTAGCTAGAGGAGCACCTCTACCAGCATCGTGGATGATTTGCTTAACAACACCACGAATGTAACCGTGACGTTCAGCGTAATCTAGAGTTCTTAACTTAGCAGCACCTTGTCTCAATCTAGTGTGAGAGGTGAAAATGGAACCAGCACCCTTTCTTTGGTTTCTAATAACTCTACCTGTAATAAAAATGGAAATACTACTAAAATATTGAAAGAACATATCAAATAAAAAAAGAATAATACAACTAAGTATTATTCCATTCAATAGTTTTTAACATAATAGTAACATTAATTAATGTTAGTAAAAATGGTTCCATCAGTAACCGAAGTTTTTTCGAAACCTATAAAATATCATTGCAATCTTGATCAAGGGCTCCAAGAATTTAACTATCCCGATATTCTTTTACAATAAAACAAAAGTCCTATTATATAAAAATTCAGAAAAAATGTCCACTTGACTGTCAAATTGTAAAATACAATGACACGATTTGCACACCCGAGGCATATAATATTTCATTAGACATACCGTGAGGTATAACCTTTCTGAAATGTTCTTATGTTACAATTAAAATAAATTCCAATTGATCAATAAGACCGCCAAGGTACTATTTTTAAATTGACAGCTAGAAAATATTACAATTCTTGAAGGAAGCCATCTGACCTCTTTGAAGAATTAACTAACGTCATCATCTCTTATGATCTCCACAAAATCAGAGTTTAATAATAAACCTTTCTTTTTAAGTCATGGCTAAATTAAATTCATATGAATTCATTGCCTTTTCATTTTAATAATAGGAAAATATCAATTCCAAAGATTTGAGAATAATCGCATTGACATTCTATGATTTCTTTAAATATGGTTGGAACATACCCATTGTGAATTGACTGTTTGGTTTCTTTTAAGCTGAAGTTTGTTCTTAATGTATTGAAAGTTCCTGTTCTTTAATAGGTATCGCAACTCTCAAGGTCCTGTCAATACTATTGCTATAGGATTATTTTCCAGTTTGAAACTTTGTCGCATTTCCATATTCGTGCAGTTAACTAATCCGCGTCGTGAAACTGGGAAATATTTGTGAAAAAAATGAAAAAAATCGATTGAAAATTTATTCAAAAATGGGTGTGAGGATGTTACAGAGGAAATCGTCACAAAATTGTAATCTCAGTTTCTTGATTATAAAGAAAGTTTCACAGTGCACTTTAAAGCAAACATATTATTCGATTATTATAAATTTTCACTATTGTTACTAAAACATATACATATGTATAAATATATCCTTTGGATCTTTTTTTTTTATAAAATTCATGGAAAGATATTTTGTATCAGAATTATCTGTTCCTGTCGATAATGAGTACCTTCATTGCAGTCTATGCAGATGATATCAATGAAACAGGACCTTCTTCCTGGATTGTAGCAATACTACCAATACGGGGTTCATAATCGCTTGCAATTTCTTCATTAATAACTGGAATTGTAATTGGGATCTGTGCCTCAGCAGTCTCCATATTTGTGGATGTGGAGCCAGTACTTTCTCTATGAACCTCTTCAACTGGTGTTTCAATCTCTTCTTGCTCAGCGATTCTCTTCACTTCTTCTATTTTTGTTAAGTAAGCAGGTCTTACAATAACTTTATTATCTAGTAATTTTTTCTTAGACATAATCTTTGCCACTTTCTTTAATGGTTCTTCGGTCTCCAAAGTGATCAGTGCTGAGGTGAAAGAATGTGATTTGTTACCAAAACACATTTTACTTCTCGTTGGAGCCGATTTAAAAATCCAGATTTCCTTTGGATGGAACGTTTTAAAATGTTGTCTTAAATGTAAATCAGTAGTTCCTTCTGGTAATATTTTGCAATACACAGTTTCCGTTGAAACAGCTCTTCTTTTCACATTTAACTTACTTGGTACAACAGCAGGAGCAATCCTTTGTTCTTCTGTTAATTCAACAGCATCGGTCACTCCGACATGCTCGGTGCTGCCAGGGTTAGTTTCAGTACCTGTAGTGTTCAATTCGATACCTCTTGACACTGATTGTGTATCTCTTGGGTTATTTCTGCTTTTCTTTTTTGGAACATAAGGTTGATGATATCTCAACTTAAGTGGCCTTCCACGATATATTTGGTTGAAAAGAAGATTGATTGCTGTAGTCGCTTTATCCTGTGACTCAAATTCCGCATAAGCAATACCTAATGGGTGAGGATGATTTTTTCTAAAACCGTAAAGTGATTGGACTGGAAGAACAACCCATATTGCACCATACCCTTTTAAATAGGTAAAAAGTTCCTTTTCACTAACCAGATAGCTTAAATTCCATAAAAGAACTCTTTCTGATGGTTCAGCAACGCCGCCCGGAATATTCTCTGGTTGATGTCTAAAACGTAGCATATTCGAATCTTGTATGAAGTTTGGTGAAAGAATGATAATAAAGAGGTCAAATATTCAAACTCTCTTGTGAGAAGATGACGATATTAAAATAGTTATACATCTACATATTGTATTTATACAAAATCTTTAGGTCGAATATTTTTACATACTTCTATGTTTATTTTCTCTGAAAATGTGTCGCAATGTATTTGTGTCGCGACAGCCTGAAAACAGCACCATCTGGAATGGTCTTATTAACTGCACGCAATTTTAACTAACTAGAATTTACTCCAAGTATATTCATTAGGTAAATGGTCACAGCACTATACTTGATTGGTGGATGTGTAGTTAATTGCGAAGATTTTACTATGATTAATAATAAATAATATTGCTTAAATATACAAATATATAAAAACATATATGGACAGATTTTTTTGATATGGATATATATAAATAAATGAATACATAGATGTGTATTCGTCGTAATACATCTGCCATGTTCTTTTTCTCTATGCTCATGGCAGATTATATGTAATGGTAGAAGGGAAGGTTAAACTGATGTATCTCGGCAACCGTCTTAATGTAAAAATATACAAAGGGAATGATAATTACGTATGATATTTTGCATCGATAGTTCTATTAGATTTTTGCCTTAAGAATATTTAGAGGAATGATATAGGAAATATGTTAAAATGAATTGTTCCAATATGGAATCTGGTTTAATGTTATGATTTCCTTTTACTTTAATTTACTGAATAATCTAGGAGCTGCACAGCCATCTAGGTAATGTTGTAAATGGAAAAATTCTTCGACACAATCTTCTTTATGTTCTAGATCTTCGTAACCAGGTTGTTCTTTTTGAATTTGAACTCTTGCGGCACATTCATCATAATGGTGTTTTAGTTCTTTACCCTTTTCTGTCTGTAGACATTCTTCTTTTAGTTCATCATATTGATCTTTTAACTCATCTTCGTCTTCGTCATCGTCTTCATCATCTTCGTCTTCTTCGTCATCATCGTCGTTACTTTCATTGGTTTCCTACACTTAAAAATATTTATCATCATTGTTAACAATTATAGAAATTGTTAGTATAGGTAATAAAATATAGTCTGTTAGTAAATTTATTCAAAAAATTGGAATCGTTAAATAACTATCTTAAACATACTTCGGCTTCGTCTTCTGCTCTTGCAACGATTGGAACAAATTGATCCTTAATTTCTTCTAGGTAATCAACAATGGTACTAAGCATTTTTAATATATGATTTTATAATTTATAATGTTAATTTGTTTCTTTGTCTTTCAAAATATATGACTTTATATCTTTTGCGAATAGTTCACGTCAAAGCTAGAAGTAACTTGGAATCTTGAAAATCGATCTTTAAAACAGTTTGTGAGCTTTAATAACCCAATGTATATATAAATTAGTTAGTTAATATCTGAGTTAGTGAATAATTATTGGCAATTGGGTTTATCGGTTACCGACTATCCTCATTAAATTTCCAATTCTACTAAGGGGCGACCGCACAGAGCTGCGGACTTTTTCTCGAAAAAATTGATTCTGAAATCGTTGTGAACGACGGCGCAGGGAATTCTTCGATATTATTGGACGGCGCATAATGGAACTGACGGTTCAAACAAGAACTCGAAGACCTAATGGAAATATATATGTAACCCTAACCTGGATCAACTTCACTTTATATGAATCGTTAGTAAATATTTATTGATGTTGTTGCATAACTTATATATTTATATAGCATAATGTCTATTACCAATGGTTAGTGATGTGTAGAACCTATGTCTTGTTCTAGTTTTTGAATTTGTTCTTGTAAGGAACGAATGTAGAGACAAGCCAGCTCGGCTGTTGTGGCCTTAGACGGTATGCTTATGGTTTCTTTTAATTCATCTGGAATTAAACCAGATAAGTCATTCAAGGCAGAATTCAATCTGTTACGACGTTCTTGTTCTGCAACTTTATGTACTTCTTTCTTAGAATCATCTTTCTTACCGGATTTAGATTCCGATCTAGATTTCACTTTAGTTAAATTTGTACTAGAACCATTTTCACTTAGTACTTTAGACGCTTTTCTTGGTTTCATCGAAGGCGATACATTCATAGGTATATTACCATTCTTCGTGTGCTTTGGTGAAGTTCCACTACTTAATAAAGAATTTGAAGATCTTGTCTTATCAGGATTATTTATTCTTTGTTTCCATGATTCTGTTGTCTCTATACTTGTTTGTAACGGTATTCCAATCATCTTATTTGGCATTTTACTATCTTGATCAAATCCATTAGTCATGTCGTTGTTATCGAATGATCCTGGAAGAATTTTGTTTGCAACAGCAAAATGACTTAATGTTAAAGATGATTCTTTAGATCCACCACTATCTGGTGTTTCACCACTATTATTACCATTATTTGTAGAAGTTATTACTGCGGTACTACTTTCAGGTAATTTGAAAACCATATCATCCCAAGATGCATTAGTTGGTGTAGTTGAATTGTTGTTACCTACAGGAGTATTACCTGAACTATCACTATTGGCAATAGTTGAACCATTTTTATTTTTCAATTCTTGATAATTTCTCCTTGATCTATTAGCACTCATATATGGACTATTTTTTCGTACCTTTGATGTTGAACCATTAAAATTCTGTTTACCTGAAGTACTTGTACTACTAGAGAATGAAATACGTTTACCTCTTGAAGAACTTGAAGATTTCTTTCCCTTTGGTAATTTCGTACTACTATTACTATTATTTCTACCACTACTTGAATTACTGTTATTACCACTACTATGATGGTTATTATTTTGCATTGGTTCTACTGCAGAATCAGGTAATGTGAAATTAGTTGAAGAATACATTTGTGAATCATTAACTGCTGGAGAACTTAATGGAGAATAATGTGAAATTAAAGGTGTTGGTTTTGTACTTGTATGTGCACTTTTATCACCATTCATATTTGGTGCCCCTGATTCTCTTAAATATGGTGTATTTATATTTGAAACATTTGTTGAATTAGAACCCATTAATACTTGTGGATTCATAAATGGCGTCACTTGTAATCCCATATTTGATTGACCAGCTGCTACTAATGGTGATGCAGAAGGTGAAAATACTAAATCAGAATGAATACTTGCGAAATGTGAATTCTTATTAAGCATATTACTATCTGTATTCTTTGTCATAGAACCATTTGATTGATCTAAAAGATTGAATTGTTGATGATTAATGTGTGAACCTCCATTCATTCCTTGTTCGTTTTGAAGTACATTTTCCAAAGAATGTGATTGTATATCATGATGAGATGTATTTGTACCATGAGCATTATTGTTATTATGATTATTGAAAAATGTTTCACCCAAATGGTCTAAATCTAATTGAATATCATCTGATAACCAATTACCAGTATATAATTGAGAATTAGTTATTCCATCTTTTTCAGATTCCATAAAAGTTGTATGTGTATTTGGATCATTATCATGTAAATATTCATCAACTTGATCTAATATACTTTTAGAATGACTCATATTAGTTGATTGCATATATGTAATTGTATTGTTAAAAATGAGTTAACTTTCAAAGGTTGGTAAGTTATAATGGAATGTAATCGTTTAGCAACTTAATGTTATTAATGAAAGTTGATAATATTTCTGTTTAAATGAAGCAAATATATATCAGGGATAATTTTAAAACCTGAAATATTAGTTTTAGAAGTTGTTAGTTATATTAATTTCGATGGAAAGAATGATATTGTATCTTTTTTTTTCTGAAAAATTAAAAGAAGAAAGGATGACGAGATGAAATTTTCCAAATATATTCCAATAAATGAGATGCCCTTCTAAAATTATAATTCTATTAAATGCAATGAGATATCGGACCAATGTAGTTTAAATTAACTACTTTGATGATACGCAAATATGCTTTAGTAGAAAAGTGAGAGTGAAAAGTATCTGTCAAATCCAGTGGAATAAGTATTGTGATTTTAAAGTTATAATAATTTAAAATTGATGATAATAGAACAATCACCAAATAAAATATGGAAATAGAAAATAATTAAATATTTTGAAGGAATCTTTTGTTAAAAAAATTCAATTCTATAGAATCTTTCACTGAAGATAGTGGAAAATACACGAAACTAATTTTTTCTTCCAACAAAATTAATGGTACTAGTTGTAGTTCCGTGTCCTTATTGAATATCAAACTTATTTTGTTCCTGACTCGATTTTTTGCAAATAATTTGTCTTCAATTAATTGTATCTCTCTTTCTCTCTTGTAAAATAAAAAAAAAATCATAATGAGTAATTTCTATTATACATACGAATAAAAACTTGCGAAAGTTTTAAATTTGTTAATGGTATTTTGTGAATATTTGGTGTTTAATTTTTCTGTTTTGTCAGTGTTTATCAGATATCACTGTCTGGTAGTATCGTATCCTTGTCTTCTTCGTTGTCTTTGTCCCTTAGAAATCAAATTTCTATCTAAATGACAGCTATGATCTTGTAACGAAATTGGTTCGACAATCCTTTTCCTTAACTTACAACTTCCCACTTTTGCAAGTTTTCCCAGTGTGGTTTCAATTTTACTCGGTTTTAAAGCTATATTTACACTGTTACTTGACTTCTTATTTTCCTGCGTGCTGTGTCTATTATGCATACAATATTATATTATTATCTTACGATATTTTTTGTTGTTCTATAAAGTTTTTCTCTTCGCACTGATAAATTCTTTGACAAAGGAACTGCCGTACGGTGACCCGTTGTTATCAGTTAGAAAACTTTTCGGTGAAGAATGATTTCCCAATTGGGACATTGCTGCAGAAACTTAGCCCACGGGTGGTGCGGCTGTGCACGTCGTCATCATCGATTTTGCGAAAAAATTCCGAATTTGCATCGTTGTGTACGACAGGCATTTTACTACCGTAAATTGGATAGATCGGCTGTTATGAAAAAATGTGTCACTAACCGTTACATAATCTATTAAAAGAAACACTATTTTTTTTGTTTATTTATTCAGAATGCTTATTGATCTATAAATTTTATATGCGTATGTATGTGGTTGCTATGCAGTTTGTTCAATGTAAATATTTATCAATGGCGTCTCTTGTTGTTGTTATTATTACCCTTTTTACTGTTCCATTTCCTCTTGTTTCCGACTGTCCCACCAATTCTTGAAATATCTTCCTTAGATATAATAAGACCGTTACGTGTACTACGACCCACTGCTTGGATCTTAAGACCTCTTTGTCTCTTTGTTTGTCTTTCTTTATCTTGAGTTTTGATACTTTGACCAATACGTCTTTCAATATCCTTCTTATATGTAGCTTCAATCTTTCTAAATTGTCCCTTTTTAACTTTTGACAAGATAATACCACCATCCACAGCATCTTGTTCGTATTGTTTAATACGTTTAACATGCTTGTCAATCATTCCTCGTCTGATATTCATAGGAACTTTTTCTAATTTACCTAATTTCTTAGAATGACCATTAGTTTGAGATAATTGACCTAATCTCATCTCTAATGTACGCATACGTGATTTACCTAACATTTGATCATCTTGATATACAACATTATCATCCTTAAGACTCTTTAATGTTAAATCGACACCACTTGTTTCGTTATTTTCGGTACCTGGTTGATTAAATGCACTTAACAAATGAGATTCTTTTAGGAATCTTTGTAATTCAATATCATTTTCCAAATTTTCTTCATCATTATCATCGACATTTTTAGTTCTTTTAGCTTTCTTATCTTCCAAGATTTGTCTACGTTCATCTGCTTCGGCTAATTGACGTAATGTCTTACCACTTCTAATCTTTTTTTGTTCCTTTTTATCGACTTCTGTATATGTATCAATAGGTTCATTAAATTTAATTACACGAGGACCATTCTTGGCTTTTGACGTATTTGAACTTTCTTTATATTTCGGTATGATATCTTCCTCGGATTCAGATTCAGAGTCTTGACTTTCAGATCCACTAACATCAGAATCTTGATTCTCTTCACCCTCTCCATTATCAGACTCTTCAGATTCTGAACTTTCATCTGCTTTCTCTTTAACTTTATCCTCAAAACCCATAGATTCAAGGGATCCGAATTGTGCTTCAAATGCCTTTCTCTGTTCTTCTAATTGTTTCATATATTCATCATCTTGTGCTTTCGTCATTGAGACTTGGTATATTTACTTGATATATCGTTATAATATCTTAATACTATTTAAATATAATCTTTAAAAGTTCTTATTGAGATCATTTATGTATAATAGTTAAAACTAGATTCGGAAAATTTTTCATTTTCGGTATCGATGCTCATCGCTCTCACAAATGTACGCAGCTATAAATAAATGAAAATGAAAAATTATGATGTTTATATAATGACAGTTATTCTTAAAGATGTCAGTTATTAAATATATTAAAATGGATTTTTGAAACAAATATGATATAATGTTGTGATAGTATAGTCACATCATAACTATATCGTTATTTTTTATGATTCGATCATAAATTTATTACGATACAATATTTAAAATGTTTGATAATCGCAATATTGAAATATATTCATTAGGGATATTATTACTTTGACAATTGCTCGTACTTTAGAATAATTAACTGCAGTGTTGTGTTACACAACTTCGTATTCGACAATATCTAAATATTTTTGTCACAAAATATCACTTTGTACGTTCCAGTAAGTGAACATTGATCATTTTCGGTACAGTGATTCTACTCGCACACCGCCGGTTTTAAATTAAACGATGAACAACCTATTCATGTATATGACAAGATCCACCAATTATGTTAACATTTATAAATCATAACGAACAATCAAGAATCACTAACAATTATATATTCTGACAATGTCAAACGCACAATTACCAAAGTTCCCAATTCCTGATGTTAGATTCTCAAACGTATTTTACAAAGCATTAACAAAGGAGACTAAAAAACAAAACTTGGAAAATCCAAATTTAAAAGTTATTGTAAAAGTTTTAGTTAGAGATGTCATACTGATGCCTTTCATTCAAAGTATACTATGGACCGGTTTTATTATTTCGATAAGACCTTCTGTGAAACATTTAATTACAGCCAGTAAATCATTTAATTCATCGATATACAATCTGATAACAGGTTCAGATCTAACCAAAAGAAAGCAAGTTTAGGCTGTACATATACAAATACAACAGGTCTAGAATTGATAAGATTGCAGCGTTGTAAGTCAAACATTCCTACAATTTACTCCTATGGATATCAATGATCAGGTTGAACTGACGCCGTCATGATTGCTTTTAGGGAGAAATGTGCTCCACAGTTATGATTGAATCAAAGTTTAGAATAATAATATATATGTATATATCAGCTTATACGTACAATATATAAGATAGAAATAAATCGTTACTTCCTCCATGTGTTTCTTTTTCTTTTCCAGGAGTCAGATTTTAGCACCTAGTCAAAATTAGGGTATTTTTTGAAAGGAACGTCAATATAAAAATGTGTCACAAAATGATTGACACGAACTATTCAACTTTTATATCACCAAAAGGTGTCAACTAAAAAGAAAACAAAAAATGGAAGGTTCAAGAATCAAATTAACCGTTGAGGAAATTAACGAAGATCTAGGACCCGTGTGTACTGTTGAAGAACCATTCAAAAAGATAGACACCATTAAATATATTCGGACTTCTACAAAGATTGATGGTCCTCCAACATCTTTACTAATAAATAGTCCATCACCTATAACTTTTACTGATAACCCACTAGTTTTCCAACTACCAGGAAACTTCTGTACACCAAAGAGGCAGTTAAGAAGTGATAACTCATCGGTAGTAAATCAGCTGACCACTGAACGTTACTAGTTCTATCTTTATTTTATGACGAGATAAATTTTATGTTATTCTAGCTAAGATTCTCTTTCGAAATAAAGGATATTCTATATAATTGCATATAAATATATAACTAATACCTAAGCAAATAAACTAATAGACATTTTTTGTTGCTATACATATTTTTCTATTCTAACAAGCATCACAACTAATCAGAACGTGAGTCTTCATTATGACATTTTTTAATTCTCGGATACTTCAGCCTCTTCTGAATTCTCTTCGATCACATTAAGATTCATTAATTGTCTGTTTCTTCTATTAGATGTGTTATTGGAATTCCCAGAATTAGAAGAATCAGAATCGATTGGTTCTATAAAATTCCCTGAACTTTGAAGTTCCAAATCCGATGTTTCACGACTTAATTGAGGTGCAGGGGAGGTTGCTAATTGCGCGATATTCTTATTTGAACCGATGTTTGTAGCGTTATTTGACATATCGTTGAATATAGAATCGTCGATAACACTCTGAAATGTAGAACCAAGTAGTTCCTTATTTAAGGAAATTCTACTACTCACTTTATCATCTAACATATTTAACTTCAGTAAACCCATAAGTTTGACTGTAAATACTAGCAGTTCTCTTTCTGAATCTTGATTTTCACTGTCTTCAGCTAAACCATTTAATGTTACATCTTCATCACTGCCTCTATCTAACTGAATATTTTGATCTCTAGCGTATGAACTTTCTAAGTATAAGAATGTGTCTAGTAGCACGCTGTAAATTGCGTCGTTTAGATATGATTCTGTTATAGCCTCATCTAATAATTCTTTCCAATTCGTCTCCTCTTCTGGTAATTGGAGGTCAAAGCATTTTATAGCTACTAATACGTCAATTAAGGAACTAGCCAATGTATATCTCAAATTATGGATCACCAGTTCATCAATGCCAGTTATACGGTTGAATTCCAATAAGACAGATTCCATATTGACTACGATTTTGGAGATATATGATAAAGCTTGTTTAACAGTACTTATACTTGAGGTATATGAATTCCGTTCACTGCTCTTATCTTCGTTTTTTTGATTGGTATTATTATTTTCCATAATATCCATCCACTTCTTTAGCTCGCTTGTAACTAAGATCACAGGTAGTTTGAAGTCAATCATTGTTAGATCTTCGATGCTATTTAACTCAGTCTCGTAAGGAAGTTTTGACATAAACTTATCCAAGAATAATTTTAATAGCTCGGGTGAAAACTCTAAGGGATATTCCTTCCCCAATAAAATCAATCTATTAACATATTGCGAATAGATAGTATTTGTAAACTCACCAAAATCAATATTCGAATCATTATTTTTGTCAGTTAAATATTTGTTTAATTGTAGTTTAATCATAGATATTTCATTGATCCAGACATTATCTATTTCCTTTAGATGTAACTCTTTAATATGAGCAGTTGTCTTACAAAATGTGTCGAATGTGTTATCTTTGGAGTTTGTATGCATCAAAACAATACCACTAAAGCCTTTTAGAATCATTGAATTAATATTACTTATATTTTTCTCGCAACCGGCATGAACCCACTTGTCAAAGTTGAATAAATTAAAAATATTTAGAATTTGTAAGAAGATGTTTGTGGAAGTTCCGGAAAGATTTTTTAGAAGTTTTTCTAAATGAGGTAGTACAGCTATGGCAATTGAATTACTGTTTTGACTTCTTCCGTTCATACCACCTTCACAAAGACCACTTAGAACAATCACATAGAATGTAATATTATCGTTATCCATAGGAAGTAAAGGTGTCTTGTCGATTATTATCTGAGAATATTGTCCTTCATCGTCGATATCCATATCGTCATTGATATTGTCACCAGCGGAATCCACAATTTCCTCGTATACTGGAACAAATTCATTGTCGTCCGATAACAATTGGCATATGCTATCTACTTGTGAACCAAAAAATGGATATAAGAATTCTGCTGCCTGAAATAGGATTTGTGATCTAGATGTTGTTGAAGGATCGTAATTTTTGCTATTGTTAACATAGTATAATAACGAACTATTCAATAACCTCACGATTATCCCAATCTTAATTATAACTGATGTTTTAATGGATGAAATCTTTTCATCTAACTTATGACTGTTGATAAATGTTTCATATTGTTGGTTACTAACTCTGGCCAGAAATTTTGCGACAGTTCCCATTAATCGGGAATTTTTACTTGTAGATGATACTTTAGTATCCTCGTTATCGAATATCAGGCTTGAGATCTTCAATATTTCAGAGTCTTCTAAATAATCTAGAGATGCTGCCTCTATCAGTACATTAATTGCATTGATAGAAACTTCAATTTCTATATCCATGATAGCAATCTCTAAAATTCTACTCTTAAATCTCTCAAAAAACTGTCTAATGGCTGGGTTATCCACCATTGAGGCGTGGTGACTTGATTTTATCAAAGATGGTAAAGAATGTAAAATTTCTAATCTGACATTTACGGATGAATCACTTAATAACCAACCAAAATATTTCAGATATGTAACCTTCATGAAATATTCTGGGTTGTTTTCTATCCATGTCGCAAGATGGGACATTGATTCTGCACGGATTGCTTCGTCTACATCCTTAAACCTATTAACAAAACATAGCCTTATGATGTTATCCAATATATTATCAACAATAGCTTTATTGTTTTGTACTTCTTCTATATTTTCTTCTAATTTTGCTATTGTCTTGATATTTGGTTTCTTCTTTTTATTCTCCATTTTCAATTGTTTTGTTAATTTTGCCAAATAATCTTTCTCTAAACTCACTGCATGAGCAGATAAATAATCTTGGAAAATATATAAGGATAATGTGGAGACATATCTAAAGCACCTTATCTTGGAAACTGAAAATGCAGAAAACCAAGTCAATAGGTCTAGGACTAATTGACCGGTCTTCATACCACCTTCGTTAGCATCCTCTTCTGTACTTTCTTGACCATCTTCGTTGTACAAGAGCTGTAAATCATCAGCTACTTCTAAAAATTTAAACATGAATTCTATAAAATTCTGGTATAATGGCTTATATTGTGCGTTTCTTTTCTTTAGTTTACTGATTAACAAATTAAATTCGTGAATTTTTTGGTTCTGAAATGAGAGTTGTAACTCTGAAAGGGTATCACTTGCGGATTCGTTATTATGTATATCATGATCTTCTACGTGAATCATTGCCCCGCAACAATCTAATAATAAATTGATAATATTCTTGATTACCTCATCTCTGTTATTTGAATATTGATCCAATAATTCTCTAATTACCTCTTCGATAGAAATATCATCTGCGGTGGCTAACATGGTGAATAATTCGGTATGTTGAAATTCCTTCATCACTTCAAGATAGTTATCTTGTTCCTCTTTTGTTTCAGTCGATGCTGCACTTGTCACCGATCTTGAAGAATAAGATAACTTTTTACGTTTCTTGATAGCCCTTTCTTGTCTCATTTTCTTAGCTTTAGCTTTTCTTGCACCTGCTGCACTTGGGAAGTAATCACCATCGTTAGTATTGTCGTTGTCTTCTTCACTGGATTCTTCCGAATCGAACATTTCGTCATCATTTAAAGCAGTTTCTTCATCTTCCTGGACGTTCTGAATAACTTCAGTTTCTTGATCACTGGCTGATTCATCATCTGATTCGTATGGTCTCTTTGTTCTAGTTCTACTATGTTTTGGTGGCATAATTTCTCTTACCGTGTATATTTCAAAAAAAAAAATACTTTGATATTAAATCTTTCGCGTATGAATTGATCTAAGTATACTGTAGATATTGAATTGAGTTATATATAGTAGACTTGTTATTGTTGTTGTTGATGTTAGTCGAACTTTTTTATTGGTCTTGAAATAAGTATGGGGAAACGCGTAACACCCATTTGTTTGTTTATTTATTTTTTTTTGGCGATTTGTTTACGTTAGAAACTAAACTAATGGCTACAGCGGGACGGTCCCACCAAAAAATGATGCACTTTGATCTCAAATGAAACTTTATATCATAAGATACTTGCAATACTATCTATTCATATGTAAGTATGTATCTATATATAGGAGGTTCTTGTTGTTAAAATTACAATTATAATGCCCAAGCTTTATAGGTTTGTGGCTCTTTAATGGATATAGCTTCAATTTCAGCTTCTGTCTTCTTCTTCAAATCTTCTTCTGATTTCTTATCTGTTGTTTCTCTATCATCTTCTACAAGTTTTATACCTGAATCAACTTGATCTGAGATTAGTACAAATTTCTTAGATATATTTAGATCTGTCAATTCGGTGTTCATCTCTGTTACTTGTTTACTTAGAGATATTCTATCAGATATTAATTTTTCAGATTCTGTGATTAATTTAGTCTTTTCCTTTTCTAAGGTTTCTTCTAATTTAGCTAATTTTTCAAATTTAGAATCTAATTTATCTAATGTTAGTTTTACTAGTTCTTGTACTATACTTTGTGTTTCTGTTATGTATTTTTCGGCAACCTTTGTAGCAGATTCTGGGATTTCTTTTTCTAATGTTTCCTTATGTAAACCATCTAATAATGATTTGATTGCTAAATCAACAGCTTCGGTGGTTGATATGTTATTCTTCCCAGTTAATTCACTTACAGGTTTTTTATTACTGTCTTTAGTACCATCAGTACTACGTAAAATTTCATTAATATATTTGTCTTCAATTGGTAATGTTAGGAATTTTTCTACTACTTCTTCAATAGATTTTTGTCCACCGATATGTTCTACGATTTTATCCCATTGGTCTTCATACATTTCAATACCTTCTAATAATAATAATAATTCTTGATCTGACCATTCTTTACCGCCTGTCTTTTGGTTATTTTCTAATCTAATAAAATCAGATGCTTGGAAGTTGGCACCAAAATGACCTTCTTGGAAACATCTAGAACATAAGTTTGCACCTTTAGCACGTAGATTGTGATAACGGACCAAGACCGCATCATTACCACATGTATGGCAGACATAAGTCTTTTGAACCTGTTTAGATATTTTATTTTGGGATTGTAGTGCATTGAAATCAGCTGATGAATCGTAGATATTGGTTCTTAATGCTAAATTAACAGGGAATGGTTTATTTGATGAATCTTCATTTGGCTTTTCTTCAGTTTCATCTACATCCATCTCACTAGCGTTTCTCTTTGTTGTAATAGAGTTACCTTCAACAATTGCATCATTTGGTACAAATGGTTTCAAACCTTGTGGAGTATCCAATATGACTTGGAAATGTCCTGTAAAACTTGGACCAATTAATGCTGGTTTAGATCTTGGATCAATTTGATAATTAATAATCCCCCATTTTTCTAAGAATCCATGAATCTTCATTATTGATGCAACATCCATTGCTAAATTTCTTCTTACTGCAGTAATAGTTAAATATTCATATGGAGATAATCTATATGTATTAACCATGAAATTTCTTGTATCTCTGTATGATTTAGCTGATTTATAACGGGATGAATCATCAAAGAAATCAGGCAACGATCTTTTTTCAATTTCATGAATCCCAGAAACATCAAACCAAGATGCAAAAGATGGTAATACAATTGGGTGAGTTTGTTTAGCAAGGAAACGGAACGCTTTATCTTCTAATTTTTGTGCCTCATCTTCGTAATTAATTGTCTTGGTTCCTTCAGTTGGGGCTGTTTCACCTTCGACTGCAGGTGTATTACCTTCTTCCACCACAGGTGTGGATACTTCTGTTGTTTCCTTGTTTTCAGTTACTGGTTCGATAGATGTAGCTTCTGGAGTCTCTTGAACAGAAGTCTCCGGAACTGGAGCTGCGTTTGTATTTTCTTCAGTGCTCATTATTTGTATCAGATTATATTGTCACCAAGGGTACTTGTCTTATTGTAATCTTCTAGTTTTATCTAAAAAGTTTATATCGCTAATGGGACTGATTCTCACTTTTCTCTATAATGATTTACAAAATAGAAATATATTACGATATTAACTTTTACCTAATTCACGAATCGTAATAACTTAGATGTAACAGTTATGTTGTTGATTAACAATTTCGTGGGCTCTTTTTCGTTTTTTACTTTCGCAAAGTTCTGCAGCGACAAATTTCGGTTCGACTAACAAAAGGAAAAAAATATTTTTCAGCGGTTGAAATAAAAGTTACCCTCAGGGTCATTTTTTCAAACGTTCACAAATGACAGTGAATGGTTAATGACAGTTAATATTCTAGAGCTATCCATAGTATATTGGGAATCTGATGTTAACTTCAAACGTGTATACTTTATATTACATATTTTTTATTCCTTCAGTTTTTAAGCTACTGTAATTTCAAGGTTGGCTCGTGTATTTTTGAATAGCGACACGTTGGGTATGCACTTCATTGCGTTAGAACATCGACATCTGTATAACATAAGACTAAATTTACTAAAATAGAAATATCTAGATAAAGTAACAAATCACTCCAATATTACTATAAAACGAACATAGAAGAACAATACCGGGATTGCGATTGTTAGCAAAAATATTCGGGTTTATTTGCTGGGTATATGGAAATCTGGACAAATATGAGAATAACCACCCTTGTCAAAAGGTCAGCAGTACAAAATATCTCATTAGTTCTTCTATAAATAGGCAGATAGTTCCATCATGTACTCTTATGCGAAATCACAGACCTTTATCTCGATGACGCGTACTGAAATTGATTTACGCGTTCTCCGATGAGCTTGAAATTTTGATTACTAAATCAAAATTGAAATTTATCCCATTGGTATATTACATCGAAGTTCATAGTATTCACAATCTATTTATATGAGTAGCCCATAAATTCAAGAAGGTTAAGAACGGAACATATTTCTGATATAATTTACAATGAGCTCAATAGGTACCAGATTAGCTAGAACAGCTAGAAATAAGAAAAGTCTCAACTATAAGGAAAAGGAAGAATACGATCTGAAAGCTGATATAATACCATCAGATGATGAAGATGAGAGATCCAAATCAGTAATACATGAGGAATCGGTAGCACCAATATGGTTACAAGATAATGTGAAAGAGGATTCAGATATTGATTTGGACTCCGAGGATGATGACGAAAATAAGGATGACGAACAATTGAATACATTAATTGATGTTAATCATCAGGGAGATAATAAAGAAGCAGACTCGTTAGATAACTTAGATGAAGAGGATTCAAGAATAGTAAGAGATAAATTGAAAAAATTAGATGAGTTCGTTAATCAAAGTAAAGTTTATTCTGGTATTATTGCGGACACCTTGTTAAAGAGAAGTACCGAATTGGTTGAAGAAAAGAAAGAGGAAGAGAAGGCTAAAGAAACAACTAATACTGAAGTTGAAGTGCCACCACCGGCAAAGAAGCAGAAGACAGGTAAGAAAAGATCGATCATAGATTTCTTCAAGCCTGCAAAAGCTGTTGCAGAAAATATATCACCTAAAGAAGAAGTGAATGAAAATAGATCCAATGAACCTATAGAAACACAATCTATCGAGAATATTAGTGAAGAACAACCTTCGTTGCTGGAAAACTGTGTGCTAAAACCATACCAAATGGAAGGTCTTAATTGGTTAATTACGCTATACGAAAATGGTTTAAATGGTATATTAGCAGATGAAATGGGTTTAGGTAAGACACTCCAAAGTATTGCATTACTAGCATTTGTTTATGAAATGGATACAAAGGGACCATTCTTGATAGCAGCCCCATTAAGTACAGTTGATAATTGGATGAATGAATTCGAAAAATTTGCTCCATCTTTACCTGTGCTTAAATATTACCATCAAGGTGGTTTTAAAGAACGTTCTAAATTAATGCGTAAATTTTTCAGGAAAACAAAAAATACTGGGATTGTTGTAACATCATATGAAATCATTATGCGAGATGCTGACTATATTATGTCAAAAGAATGGAAATTTTTGATTGTTGATGAAGGTCATCGTTTGAAAAATATTAATTCAAAACTTATACAAGAATTGAAAAGGATTAACACTAATAATAGATTATTACTGACAGGTACCCCATTACAAAATAATTTGGCAGAATTATGGTCATTATTAAATTTTATCATGCCAGATATTTTTTCAGATTTCGAGATGTTCAATAAATGGTTCGACTTTAAGGACTTAGATCTACAAAGTAATTCTCAAAGTTTAAATAAAGTTATTAATGATGAATTAGAGAAAAATTTGATTACAAATTTGCATACAATATTGAAACCTTTCTTATTAAGAAGACTGAAGAAAAACGTCCTGGTTGGTATACTTCCACCTAAAAGAGAGTACATCGTGAACTGTCCGATGACTCCAATTCAAAAGAAATTTTACACAAAGGCTTTGAACAGTAAACTTAAATTAACCATATTTAAAGAGCTGGTCAAAGAGTTTTTCACTATAAACCAAGAATATATCGGAAGAGTCTCTAATAAATCCATTCGTGAGTATATTGACTATAAACTTAATACAGATAATGGTAATAAAATCGAAGAAAATGATTATCCAAATGACACTATCAAAGATATGGATAAATTGTATAAAGAACATCTTCATAGTGAGTTGATTAACAAAAGACTGCAGAACATGATGATGCCATTGAGACAGATTGTTGACTCCACCTATCTGTTCTACTTTCCTTACTTACATCCGGAAGAACTAACGCTGGGGGATTTATTGAGAACTTCAGGTAAATTACAGGTATTACAAAAATTAGTGATACCATTAATAAAGAAAGGACACAAGATCCTAATATTTTCTCAATTAGTGAAAATGCTGGATTTATTAGAAGATTGGTGTGACCTAAACTCCTTAGAATGTTTAAGAATTGATGGGTCAGTCGATAATGAAACAAGAAAGGAAGGTATTAAACAATTCAATAGCAAGGGTGATAAACATCAGGTATATTTGTTGTCTACCAGGGCAGCAGGTTTGGGTATTAATCTTACTGCAGCAGATACTGTTGTTCTGTTTGATAGTGATTGGAATCCACAAGTGGATTTACAAGCAATGGATCGTTGTCATAGAATAGGTCAAGATAAACCAGTGATTGTATACAGATTCTGTTGTGATAACACGATTGAACATGTTATTCTAACTAGGGCATCTAATAAGAGAAAATTGGAAAGAATGGTTATTCAAATGGGTAGTTTCAATGTATTGAAGAAATTAGCTTTTAATGAGGGTTCTTTCTTGCAACAGCATACAGGTACCAG
Organism: Kazachstania sp. M6911; assembly: GCA_037040125.1. NCBI lineage: Eukaryota > Fungi > Ascomycota > Saccharomycetes > Saccharomycetales > Saccharomycetaceae > Kazachstania > Kazachstania sp. M6911. The sequence continues at coordinate 19,791 of JAXQGP010000131.1, forward strand.
CAAATCTACTAATAAGGAACTAGTGAAAGAATTATCATTACTATTGATGGCTGGAGAGTCCAGTATAGGTTTCAAAAATGGTACCAGAGATGACAGTAATATTTTGAGTAACGAAGAAATTAAGGAAGTTACTGATAGGTCAGATGCGGCATACAAAGAGGATAGAGTTGTAGATCTGCCACACGCGAGACTTTTTGAAACAGTTTCTGGGTTCTAACCAGATGAACTGGATAGCATTTCATCTCGTTATTGTAAACATTTCGTCCATACATAAAATTTATTCTTATCATATAAATATTACATTATAACATAACAGTGAATATATAAGAACTTATAGAATTAGTAGATAGTAAATTATTTTTATATATATACCAAAAAATTAATAATACTCTTCTTTATTCTTTTATTTCTTTATAGTCAATTCATTATTTACCATGCTACACCAGTGTAGAATTCTTTTTGGTTGTACATCCAAACTAAAGAGGTAGTTGAGACAATTAGTGGACCCATGAAACCTGAATCGAAGTTACAGGTTCTGTAAATTAATAATTCGGAACCAAAGTGTAATAAAGCAACACAATAGGAAACCATAACCAATTCGAAAATATGAGGTTCGGTTAAAAAGAATGCACCATAAAATCTAATGACACAGGAAATGAATGTCCAGGTACCAAAGGTTCTAGCACTTAAGTTGGTAGTTTCAGCTGGTTTTCTTGAATAAACTCTACGGGTCAATTCCAAACCTGAGATATAGGTCTGGACGGAATTGAAGACAGAGACAACAGAAATAAATAGTAGCCACTTTGGTAAATAACCAGGAGGCATTGATGCTAAAGTATTTTGGGTACAGTTGATGACGTCGTCTAGAGAAAGCATTTTAATTCGATAATTTTGAAGGGCTTGGATATATTTGAAATAAATACAAGAAAGGAAAAACTGTTACCGAATAGTGGAAGGAAACGCAATTCTGGAAACAAGAATATATTAGTATTGTATTCTTCTTATATATATGTGTTGTTTTCTTAAAAAGGCCATCCTTTTTTTGTTGCTGCTCCTTTTCCCAGATTTTTCAGTAGACTGTAAATATCGGTTTGAATCAGCATCGTACGCATTTTTGCATGTGCTCGTTTAATTATTGTTCAATAATTCCGACAGAGATTTAAGCGAGCTGTGGTTCCTGATCTTCCCTCTCTGCGCAAATTTCTGACCCCGCCATTACATAACGGAGAAAATCATTGTGGAACAAGATCTTTAGTAACTTCTGTCAAATTCACAATACGATATTTTGAACATATATCGACATCTCCCATAACCAAGAGGGCAGACTGTATACCCTTGATTCTCTCTCTGAAAAGACTTCCTTTAAATACAGTGCTTTCCTCTGATGGAACCTGAGAGATGTCAGACCAATTAATTTTCGATAAAACATCAAACATAGATATTATCAACTGTTTCACGATTGGCGGTATTTCTCCATTTTTGCACATAAGTTCATTTTCTTTGATGAAACTGGGAGCTCTTATTCCGGAGTTCCTTCTTTCGAATAAAGCTATATATGCAGGTTGATTGGTCTTTGGGTGAACTGTTCCCTTCGATAACATTAGGCTTCGAGCAAGCGCATAACACAGATTTTCAATTTGTAGTAGAAACGCATGAATCATGCCATATATCTCCTCCCATTCTGACAGTATAAATGTTTTCTTCTCACAAATTTGTATTTTCGTGTTAATCATCGACACTAAAATATGCAAATGTAATGAGAAATATAATTTCATAACGGATATGTCGTCATAGAGTTTCCTATTTTCAATCCAACGGGAAATAGTTCCTAAGTCATATTTTTTCAATAATGTGATTTTTTTACTAACATCTTTATTTAACACTCTCACCATCATTTTTAATACCCAAAAGACTGTTTTATCTGAATTTATAGAAGGCTTTGTACGAGACGGGATAGTAAAGCAAAAGAAGGAAACATGAATCCACTGTAAGGCTCTGAAAAGTGGGTAAATTTCTTCTATTTGTAAATCTTTTTGATAAAACTTTTGATTAATACAAGTGCAAAGTGCTGTGATACATAAATCATATCTCGGTGACAAATATCTTGTAAGAAATGTTCCCATAGGGAGGTCAGCCGTTAGATTCTTAAGTTTGATTAGTTGCTCACTTTCCAGTCGGCATCCTATAGGACCGTTACTTTGATAAAAATTAAAAGCAGATTCGAAATATTTCCAATAGTTACAGTTCTCGTGAAAAAATAATTTCAGAGGCATCGGTATATTTAACTTTGTCTGCTCTCTAGAAACTAGTTCTGAATCTATTTCCTTTTGAATTAGGTGGCTCCACCTGTACATTAAGTACGGGTTTCTTCGTTTAATTATTGCCAAACACTATTTTAATTGTGGTTAGTAAATCTGATTATTTTAAAACGAACCGAGTAATGTTGTACTTACTAGTATCCAGTCTTCTTTCTCTTTTTCTTCTTGAGTCAATGTCATGTAGAAAGATCCCGTTTTGGAAATTCTTACCCAACAACCATTAATATCACTTCTTTTTATGTTATTCTAATTTCTAATAACAAAATGCTTGGAGATTTCTCCTTCATTTATATGTATTCTCATCATCGACTTTTCTTTGCCCGAACTCACAAAAATGTTATTAGCCGCCGAGTCATCCGACGGGTTCCTTAAAACTCTATATATAAAATATAGAGACTATATCAATTTTCACATAATCTATTTGTAATTAAAATATAACCAACTTTCAGTTGTGACGATTCTGCTACTTCTGTTGGGGTGGTCTTTATTATGGATTTCGTAAAGATTCTGAAAGAGTTTAATATAGCGGTCACAGATGATATTGTGGTTGAAAATCAGAGGGGTTTCACGGTTATCGGTTATACATTATATTCCCCCCATTTGCTGATTCCAAAGGTTGATCCTCCTCAATATCAGATTGTATACTATGAAACTGACGATGACGGTAAGAAAGATCAGACAAAAATTAAATTCACAACTCTATCAAAGAAAATACTTCATTCGTTTGAGCAGTTTTATCCAATCGATTTTCAACCAGACGACACATCACCAAAGGATTATAAATGGTATGCGTTGGTGTCATTAAAGGATACAGATGATGATGGTTGGAACTATAGTTGGTTTTTCAGAAATAAGAGATGGAAATATAGGAATGGGTTTGTTAGAAGAAGAATTTGGGTCAAACTATTAGAGATAGATTAATACAACTCTTGATATGAAAATGAACAGTAAAAAGTTTAACAGTTCTGCGAATTACATATTTATATACCATAGACAGAATGAGGCAGCTAATTATATGTTATTTATTATTTATTATAGTTATTAATGATATTGCTGATATTGTTGCTACCATTATTGTATGAATATGATTAAATACCTGATGACCCGAACTTCAAAGCCCACTCCTCGTACTTTACTAACCCTTCCTTTGAAACTGAAGGTTTAATATACTCTAAACTATTCGTAAAATCTACTAAACCCATAGGTCTGATGTTTTCTCTATCCATGAATAGTAATTGGTCACCTAATTCTCTTAGTGGGCCCATAGCTGCATCCTTCGCTAATGATGTTATATCACTACCGGAATAACCATCAGTTAGGTTAAGTAATTGGTCAAAATCGTCATCTGTTAACGTATGCTTTTGGTGGGATAATAATTTTTTAAATTGTGCAAGACGTGTTTCACTTTCGGGTAAAGGAATATACTGTCTCCTGACAAATCTTCTTCTGGCAGCTTCGTCAATGGACCATGGTAAATTTGTAGCCGCTAAAACTAACACTCTGGTATCGTCGCCGTCACTGCTATTGTTGTTATTAGTATCCGCTCGTATTTCATTATTATTATTCGATGATTCCTCCGATTTCTTCTCATTACCTGCAGCTGCACTTGACAACGACGACCACTGGATCAGAAATTCATTCTTAATTCTTCTACTACTTTCATTTTCACCATCACTATTTCTGCTTCCAAGAATAGAATCAATTTCATCCACAAAAATAATAGATGGAGCTAATTTCTTTGCGACTGAGAATAGTGCCCGAACTAATTTTTCACTTTCACCTAGGTACTTTGATGTCAAACTAGATGCACTTATGGAAAAAAATGTTGATTTCGATTCGAATGCGACGGCCCTCGCAAGCATAGTCTTACCTGTACCTGGTGGACCAAATAATAGCATACCGGTAATTGGTTCCCTTAAACCTTTAAATAAATCGGGTCTCAAGAACGGATATACGACTGCTTCTTTCAAAGAGTTCTTTGCTGTTTGCAAACCTGCAATATCGTCCCAATGAACTTCGTCACCTTGAACAACAATTTCTTGGAAGATCTGTTTTGCAGCGCCCTTATCGACACCCGGTATAGAGTCGATTATCTTTTCTTCTAAGGTTTCTTTTAGTGACTTTGTCTCTGTTGAATCTTCATTTAAACTCGATGTTGTCCTTGAGGTATCTGCACTAGTAGTTCCGACTTTTGTGGGGGTAGTATTACTCATGCTTCTATTAGGATCACTATTTATTGAACTTACAGATTCTAGCGTTAGCGACTTTGTTTTCTTAAATGGTTTGGTAGATGCAATTTTTTTGTTTGCAGGAGACCTCGTTATTGCTACCTTTTTAGGTGTACCATCCTTAGGAGTTTTACTCTTGGACATACGTTCTTTCGGTACCTTTTTCTTTGTTTTCTTATTCGCAAGACTCATATTAGATGATTTTGAAGACACACTTGGAGTTATTTTTGTTTTTGTGGGTAATCTTTCTCGGGTACTATGGTTGCTACTCTTCTGTTTGTTCTTCAGCACCATTCTGGCAGCTTGTTGTGATGCTTCCAACTGATTAACATTTAAGGCATTCGACCCAACCTGCCTCTTCTCTGTCGCAGTCCTCGATGCAAGTGATGCTGTAGATGATGACTTAAAATTATGCTGCAATGATGATTTTGATGTAAGTGTATGACGTGGTCTAGAATGGGGTAGTGATGTTGTGGACTTTGTGGACTTTAACGAGCCAATAGCTGTCGTTTTTTTTGGTGTTCTCTTATTATTTAATACTCTGGTTGTTTTAGGAGTCAAATGATCTATTTCATTGTCGGAAATTTCGGGCACTGGTGCATCGTTATCTTCAACGATCAGAACTGGTGCCTGTGGTATAGGTGGAACATACTGAGGTAATGGAGGGAGTTTGGGCAGTTTTTCTACTATTTTGTCATTCTGTAACTCAGAGGCCTGTAGATTTCTAGAACTTTCATTAAGAATGTCTAACAATGTTGGATCATCTGGTATGTTATCTTCCTCATGATCGGTACTGTATTCCTCACTTCCATTGTCTGATCCTAAATAATCATCATAGTAATCAGTCACATCAAAATCTGCGTCCTCATCTGTTTCGCTCCCGCTATATGTTGGTTCTGTTGTATGCTCATTGGTACTGGATGATGATATCGTCTGTACTCTAAGGGGAGATCCTCCTTCAGAGCTGCTGCCCCTTTCAACATTAACATTCAAATCTTCAGAATTAATCGATTCCAAATCATCTGCTTTATCTGATATAAACGAGGAAGGTGAACTTTCCGCATCTGAATTAGATTTTGTTTCTAAAATTTTACTTTCTTTTGAGTAGTGATCTAAAGATTTAGATGTTGTGAAATTAATACGCCTTGTATGGTCTTTTGTATTCTCTACATTATTCCTACTTCTATAGATAGAATCGTGAGGTAGAGTCCCAGATGAATTATTATAATTCACGAATGGAAAACGGGGTTCCTTGCTCTTTAGTTGCTGATCTCGGAGTGTCATTCTTGGGAATCCGGCAGACATTGTTCTTGCCGTCATAGGTCTTGGTGTAGACGATGTTGATTTATATGATGAGCTTTTGTGTGTGTCTCCGTGTTCATTGTGATCAGCAATTAACTCCTGGATTCTTTCCAAATTCTTTAAAGCTTTATGGTATAATTCTTTTATTCCACTTTCAATACTGAGTTCATCTTTCGTATATGCTGCTCTATTCTTATTACTATGTTCTATTCGTGTCAGTTGAAATATTGTATCTGTAGTTAATAGTTTCCAGCCTTGTAGTGCCCTTCTATACTGTTTTTGATCTTCGAGTTTTAAATAGAATATAGATTCATGAGCAATCTTGCTGTAGAGATCCGTTAGATCTGTTAATGGCTGTTGAGGCTTCTTCCTAAGTTTAGTAAACTTAGTCAGTATGCTGTGACTAGATGTTGATGTAGATGTATCCATCGGTCTTACGGGATGAAACGGCTCTATCGATTGAATCTTTTTTTAATGCAGATAATTTTGCAATTAGTAACTAATCTACAAATAGAATATTTTATATGATCTGTGATAATATATTATCTTTCTATATTTTATAGGAAGTATATAATATTTGAACAATAGAGTTTATTCGAAGAGGTGATGTTCTAAGAAGATCATTTTTAAAATAGAACAGATGATGTTATGCGGGAAATTTCTCTCTATGGCTTAAAATCAAATTTTTCCTGCGTAGTGAAGAGCTCCGTATAAATAAAGCCAAACAAGCAGAAAAAAGCAATAATATCAAAAATAGTTAAATTAAACAATGGAACTAATCTCATGGAAACGAAAGATTCATAGTTAAAATCTTGTTTATGAGACAATAGATGTCCCTGTGCGTATTATTAATAATGGTATATATGAATACATTTAGGTTATATATAGAGTAATGTACATAAGTCTCTGATGTTCGTCTTTTGTATCGTATGTGTTGAATTGGATCCGACAATAATTTACTAAAATATCAGTATTTATAAGATGTTGTTTGTACTGCATTGAACGGTAAATTATTTGTGATGATCATGCAGTATAATATAAGGAATTAAGATATCAAATGACTTCTCATATGTGACGTTCCAACCACCTCCACTTCATTAGGTCTAAGCTTAATTCTTGGCAAATAAAAGAAAGGTTCCTCCTCTATCATAGTACTCTATGTTTCTTGTTTTGTTTTTCTTGTGCACCTAGAATTAATTCTTCGAAGACTCTAGCTTCTTCGGCTTCTTCTGGAGATCTTCTAGCCTTAGAGAATTTATCTGCGATGAATAACATTGCTTTAGCCTTAGCTAAACGTTCCTTCTTTGACGCAGACTTATCGTTTAAGATTTTATTACAAACTTCTTTCAATTTTCTTTCTAATTCAAATTTAGACATTGCCCACATGACACCTAATGCTTTACCGGCCATCATAGATTCGAATTTTGCACGTTCATATTGATCTAATTCTTCTGGATTCACTTTACTCATTTCTTCCATAGATTTTTGAGCATCTAAACCTGTAGATAATAAATTATAAGCAGATTTAACAGTTCTAGCATTATCTCTAGTACCTGTGAAAACCTTTGAGAAGCCGAAGGTTTTCTTTGACATAATAAAATTGTTTGCTTTAGTCTTATAGACTCTAGCAATTAGATATAATAATTCCAAACCAAAACTTTCCAGCTTTAGATCTTCGATTTCTTGATCCAATTTTCTTGTGAATTCATCTAAATGGCTACCGTTAGCAGCAAGAATATATTGGTTAATCTTTTCATTTAATTTATTTGCTAATTCATCAACTTGTTTCATCATATCTTCTCTTCTTTTTTGTTCCATTTCCAACAATTTTTGTCTTTGTTCTTTTGTCATTTTCTTTGAACTATCTAATTTAGTTTCACCATCATGTTTTGTTACACCAGTTTCGTCGGTAGTGGCAGCTCCTTCAGCACCTTCACCATTCATTTGTTCAGTAGCTTCAGTTAATTCTTTAAATAAAGAGAATTCACCAATCCAATCCTTAAATCCATCACCACCGAAAATAGCTGTAAAATATTCATTAGCATCTTCAAAACCTTGTTGTGGAACAGCGTCATCTTTACCGAATTCATCATAACGTTTTCTTAAACTTTCATCACTTAATACTTGATAAGCCTCACCAACATCTTGAAATTTTCTTTGAGCATCTGGATCATCTGGATGTTTATCTGGATGTGTCTCCATAGCTTTCCTACGATAAGCTTTCTTAATTTCTGTTGGTGTAGCTTCTGGCTGAATACCTAATATATCATAATAACCTGTATCTTTCACCATTTTTTGTTTGTTTGTTATTGACTATTTTTTGTTTATCTTTGATTATAATACAATTATCAGATCGTATTGATTCTATGTGTTATATGTGTATCTATCAAAGGTGATTTTTTAGAAGAATTGATACAGAAGAGTGTAAAAATTCTTATATTTCAGTTCTGTTTTCTTTTATTCCGGTTTTCACCCAATAGTTTCCTATATATAGTTTATTGATTATTATTTTAAGTTAAAGTGAAAAATTCAAAACTGTAATCGAAGAGAAAGAAAAAACCTATTTGAGAGTGAAACATTATATGAAATAGGAAATATAATTAAAGTTATGAAGAAATCAATTACACTTTACAGATCAAATTGATACTAGAATTCCGAATTCTCTTCCTTTGTTTTGTTTCGACACATCTCTTGATTTGTTGTTTTCGCACAATTCCATATCTTTTTTGATTTTTCGCTGGCGTTTTGTCCTTTGCGTTTTTCATGAAGGGACGTTCCCCTTATAATATGGAGCTTAGAGTGACTTCGCCTCTCGATCTTAAATAAAGTAGTGATGACAGTGGCAAATAGAATATAACTGACATATTGGGTTATAAGATATTAGATTTATGAGAATGGGTATATGATATGAAATTATGTAATTGCGATTATAATAATTTATTTGGGGGATGTACAATTAAATTTTGCGACATGTGCGATATACTTTGAGTATTTAATACTTTTAAACGTTTACGGGAAGATTTTATTAATGCATTCGTAATAGTATTTCTTGAATATTGTCAATGTATTTAACTTTATAGCATACCTAAATGTTATTCCCAGTTTCTTAGGAAGAAAGAGGGTTTGCTAGCTATTTGTTCAATATATAACTTATATACTGCAATTCAATGCGCATAATTTTGAAAACACTTGCATATATTCAGTTTGATAATAGTAATATATAAATAGACGCATTATTCAACTCAGTTAACCAATTTCTAAAAGAATAATGTCATTTTTGGATGTTTTCAATTTGTGAGGAATATCACTTTTTACGTTTTGTTTACTTGGACCACTTTAATCAGACGTCTCTTATTAACTACCAAACAGATAAAATTTAAGTATTGCCATTATTCCAGAATATATTTTCTAATTTAATCAAGAATTCATTATGAATTCTCCAGTAATTAACATATTAATTATTACAACATACTAAGAATATGGCTACAATATAAAAAATAATTCAAGAAACTTATAAGTTAACTGACTAGATAATTAAAGTAAATTTACTACTGGGACACAAAAAATACGTGTTAAATAAATACCTATAATCGAATACAGAATATAACTATTTTACTATAATATTAATGTTTATAAATGTCGTAATATTTATCACAGTGACACATATATTATGCATAATTTCCAATATTATCTATTGTTCATTCTTGTATGGCTTCGATTTCTTACACTGAGCTACATATATTACATCTTTTGAATATCTACAAATTTAAATATTAAACAACAATCACCAACAATATATTTTAACTAATAACTATTGTTGTGACACCAATTTCACGTGCGAAACTGCTATCCATGTTAGTGAGACATCTCTTTACGTGCCATAACCAGTAACAGCTCTTTCTCATTGCACATTGTAACGCTCTTTTCGCGTGTCCGCTTACCGTTGCCGCAAGGGCTCTTTCCATCTGTTCGCCTGTAGATGCGTTTGCCCATACTAAATTCTCACTTACTAATGCGAAAATTATCTTTGCTCTTTGATCGCACCCTGATTTTAACTAACAGTCATAGTTAATAGACAATAATATGCTCTGATTAATATAAAGAAACAGATGAGTTAGTATTTAATACTCATATATATATTTGGATACAGTTAAACAAGTAACAACAAGTTAGTATACATAGTTGATACATTGCTTCTCGTTATACTAAATCAGATCTCATATAACTAATAGACAAGATGGCTGCTGCTCCTTCAAGATTACAAGTTTTATCATTGTATAAACAATTTATTAAGAGTTCGAAGCAATTCAATAATTATAATTTTAGAGAATATTTCCTAAGGAGGTCAAGAGAATCATTTAAACAAAATATGACTTTACAAAAACCTGAAGAAGTTAGTAGAGCATTTTCAGATGCTAAAGAAGAACTTGGTATATTGAAACGTCAAGGTGTAATTTCTCAAATGTATACATTTGATAAGTTAGTTGTTGAACCATTAGATACCAAACATCATTAAACAAAACCAACAAATTTCAAAGAGTTTAGTGATATAGTTTAGTCACACGTGTTGGAGATACTCACAATCCACCATTACATCCAGACCCTACTAAAACCAGAGATGCGTAATACAGTTCATGTCTATTACAAATTAGGAATTCTTTGGAAGATACGATACCATTTTAATAGGTATGATTAGTAACAATATTTCAAAATTGCTACCTCCCCGATGACTACCTCTTTCAACTCGGCTCTTTTTCTATCTATTTGTACATAATATTATATATCTATCGAATACATTACTTCAGTTATTCGATACCAAATGAATCATCTTTTTAATTAATCTTTAATGTCATTTTGAACAATATGTCATCACATATTGCCATCGTACACAGAAACTGTCGTAGTAAAAAATGAACGACATATATCGGATATTCTTTTCTTAAATTTTGCCTTTCCTCTATGCAATGTCAATTAATACAGTGATAAATACGTAGTAAACCCGGAAAATTTTTTACTTTTTTTAATGAAATTGTTATTTTAGTATTATGAAATCATTTATAAAGTATTCATCTCATCGCATCAAAACATATCTGGAATCAATTACATATATATATATATATTTCTTGTTCTAATAATTCATTCGATAAATTATATATTTCATTTAGGAACATACGCATAAGGAAAAAGAGCCGAAGATGATGTACCCAAGTAAGAGAAAGAATGACACTAGTGATATCACAGCTGTTAAAGAAGGTCCAGCTACTAAACATTTAGCAATGGAAGAAGATAAGATGAAATCATTATTTAATCCAAAGATTTGGGATCCAAAATTTCAAGATGATTTGAAGGAGACAATTGCTAAATCTGAACCATATAATTGGGGCTCAATTACAGATTTAGTTGACGATGATTTATTAAGATCTGTACGTAAAGAAATTGAAAATGAAATTCATTTCACTTTAAAGGAGACAGATATTTATAAAGTTAATCAAAGTGGTGATTTAGCTAATTTATCAGGTTTAGATTGGGAAGATTTATCAAGATTACCAAATTTATACAAGTTACGTCAAATTCTTTATTCTGAACCATATAGAAAATTCTTCGCCAAAATTACTGATAGTAAATATCTTTCTGGTAAAAAAATGGATATGAGTGTTAATACCTATACTAAAGGTTGTCATTTATTGACTCATGATGATGTTATCGGTTCTAGACGTGTTAGTTTCATCTTATATTTACCTGAACCTGATAGAAAATGGAAAGATCATTATGGTGGTAGTTTAAGATTATTCCCAAGTGTGGCCAATAATATTCCTTATACTGATCCATGTGCTAAATTGATCCCACAATTTAATCAAATTGCATTCTTTAAAGTTAAACCAGGTTATTCTTTCCATGATGTCGAAGAAGTTAAAGTAGATAAACATAGATTATCCATTCAAGGTTGGTATCATATTCCAGTAAAGGGCGAAGAAGGTTATATTCCAGGTGAAGAAGAAGCTTGGGTTAATAATAATAACTCCACTTTAGCTCAATTAGAATTCAATCTATTACAAGAATTTGAATATCCAAAGGATGATAGAAAAACAGTTGTGAAGGAATCCTCTCCAGAAGAAGAACAATTAGATAAATTAGCTGAAAATTTAGTCAAATTAAACAATGAAGAAATTAAAGAATTATCTAAATATATTGATGAAACTCATTTAACTGCCGAAGGGTTAGAAATTTTACAAAAACAATTCTTAGAAAATTCTTCATTATCAATTGAAAACTTCTTAAATAAAGAACATTCTGAAAATTTATCTAAATTGATTAAATTCAGAGAATTAAATGAAGTATGTCCAATGACTGCTAAAGAAAGTAAGAAACCTTGGGAAACTGCTAAACCTCCACATAAATGGAGATTCTTATATCTAGATGAAGAAGAATTTAACAATGAAATGACTGCTTCATCCGATGGTACTGAAAAGACCGAATTAGACACTAGACTTTATGAATTATCTCAATTTTTACAATCCTTAACATTTAAGAAATTTATTGCTACAATCACATGCTTAGTTCCATTAACACAATCCGTAATTGTAAGAAGATTTAGACCAGGTAATGATTTCACTTTAGCTGATAAGATTCAATTAAACAAAAACTTAAACAATCTAATGGACTGTATCTTAGAAGGTACTTTATCTCTAAGTGTGTTTGATGATTGGGAAGAAGGCAACGTTGGTGGTTATCAAATTTATATGTTAAATGAAGAAGATAATGGTGATGATCAAGCTGTTGTTCACGACGATAACGGTGAATCTGTCTTAATTAACAAACCAGCTAGTTGGAACTCTTTCAATTTAGTTCTAAGAGATGAAAATATCTTAGAATTTATTAAGTATGTCAGTTGGGGTGCTAAGGGTAGTAGATGGGATGTTAAAATGTTATGGGATGTCAAGGATGCTGACGATGAAGAGAATGATGCCTAATTCTTAGAATATGTAATAATATAATATAAATAAAAAATAATCCTCAAAAGACAAAAAAAACGTACAAAAAGAATAGTTTATTATAATATTTATTTACAAAAAGATTATATAACAGTAATGAATTATAAGGAATATATGCGACTGATTTTTGATTTGCTTGACATTATGCATAAAATTAAGTCATTGTCATTCAGCTACTGCACATCCCTAGTTATGTGTCTTTGATAAAAGACCGATTGACTGAGCTCTTCTAATAGCTTTAGCCAACCTTCTTTGATTTTTTGCAGATAGACCTGTAACATCACTGTGTAAAATTTTACCTGTTGATGACATATATTGGGAAAGAATTTCTGGTGATGTATAAAGATCTAGTGGATTAATATTGTTACCGAATAATTTAAATTTAGATCTATGCTTACGATCTAAATTAATACGTGCCATCGAGAAATCAAAGGGATCGTAAATTGTTGAATATTCGAAACTTTTTATCAGTCTTGGTTCGAGGGTCTTTATATTCTGCCTGCTTGCATTCACATCTTTGCCTGCACCTGCAACAGTCTTCTTATCCGTATCCTTTAATGCTTCAAAGATGTTAACATTGGTTGTACCAGTAGGAGGGAAGTTAAATCCCTTTAAGGATCTTCTTGCAGTTGTACTAAACAGTCTCGTGCTGTTCATCATTGTATTTTTACTAGTATGTAACATCTCTCAGAAATCGTGCTGCTACTAATTAAACTGGGATTATGTCGACTATTATATTTATATTCAGTCAATAATCGAAAGGTTTCGAATGTTGTCTCTTTGAAATAGTAGTTTGATATTAGTTCGTCTCGGTCTTAGGTTCACAGAAGTTTACGCATAATCTAATTAGAGCTCTAGTTTTATTTTCGGCTCTTGCTACATGATATCACGTACAAAGCGATGAAAAATTCGAGCTTCATAAATTGCTGGTAATAACAAGTAGAATGAGATTTGACGAGGATAATACTATATAATCCCCAATATATATAGCAACATAACAAGACTCAAAAGTGGAAAATATGAAACAAGAACAATCTTCTCAAAATTTTCTCTTTTAGTATCGAAAACTCTCAATGTGACACAATTTACGTACGATAATCGTTCAGACACATTAACATCATCACAAAACTAGCTCTTATTTATAAATTCATATTACAATTAATCATTAGGATTCTTAAATTATTTAGGTAAGAATAAAATGTCATATATATCACTCTAAATTTTTTAAGGATTTTTATTTTAGATTACATAAGTGCATGTAGCATGAAGTTGTTCATTAACCTTTGCAGCTACATCTAGATGGGATATTTATTTTTTTTTTGGGATTGGGGGTTTCGTTGCTCTATAAGTTTAATCTTTTGATTTGTTCTAATCTGTCATCTATAGCCCGCTCAAAAGATGCTGTACTTTGTGACTGTTCTAATTCAACTTGTTTCTGTTCATCTAATAATTTAGCATGGATAGATTGTAAAGCTTTAATGGAATCTTCTTCATCAATAACACAAGAAATATTTATTTCGTTAGCACCTTGGGAGATCATTTCAATATTAATACCTTGTTCAGCTAAAGTAGTGAACATAGTACCGGCAATACCAATGAATTGTTTCATTTGTTTACCAACTAAGGAAACAATAGCCATCTTTTTTATAATATCAACAGTACCTAATACCTTTAATTGTTCTACAGCCTTTCTTAGATCCTTTAGGGATTCATTATCTGGGATCGGTAGAGCCATTGATACATGGACTTCTGATGTAGAGATTAAATCGACAACTAACTTAAATTTATCTAAGATAGTAAAGATTTGTGCAAGGAAACCATGAGATAAAGTCTTCTTGTTAGAATGTATATTCAGCACAACAATATCGTTCTTTGTTGTGATAGCTGTAGCACCTCTTCTCTTCTTTTCGAAGAAAGAGGAAGATAGGGCCTCAGGTGGATGTGGTGGAGTAGATTCACCTCTCTTGGCAACATTATCTGGATAGATGATGGTACCGTCACCCTTTGGATTTTGAACATTTTTAATTCTGATTGGAATTTGTGCTCTAATGACTTGTTCCATTGTGAATGGATGAATGACTTCAGAACCGTAATAAGTCAATTCAGAAGCTTCTTCTGGTGTAACAGATGCTAATAATCTAGCTTCTGGAACCTTTCTTGGATCGGCGGTGAAGATACCATCGACCTCCTTCCAAACTTGTAATTCATCAGCATTGATGGCAACAGCGACTAAAGCTGCACATAAATCAGTGTAACCACGACCAACACCGTTTAATAGACCCATTGGAACTAAACCAAAGAAACCAGTAATAACTGGAACAACTTTATCATCTGGATGAGCAATGTTATTACTAACAATTGGTTCTAATTTTTCCTTTAAAGCTTGAACTAAGAATGTATAGAAAGAATTGTCTAATACAGTAGCGTTGTAATCGGATGGAATAATATGAGATAAATCGAAATATTTAGCTTTAATACCACGGTCATTACATAAAGCAGTCATGAATAAACAACTTAATTTTTCACCAACGGACATAACTAAATCAATGGTACGCGTAGAGACTTCACCTAAAACTTTAGAGGCTTCTAAATATTTAGCAATTAAATCAAGTTCTTTCTTGGTATCTTGTATTAATTTAGTTTGTAATACAGGATCTTGAATAAATCTTTCGGCATTATCAATATGATCTTGAGAGATGACTTCAATTACATTATTGAATTCAGCTTCTTGTGAAGCTAAATCACAACATTTTAATAATCTTGAAGTAGTACCTTCTGCTTTAGTATAAGAAGAACGAGCAGAACAAACAACTGCAACGTTATGATTTAAACCTTGAGAATAAAATTTAATAATTTCATCAACAATTTGAGTAGGGAATTTACCTACAGAAGTACCACCAAATTTTTGGATAACCCAATCAGTCTTTTGCCACATTTTCACTATTCCTAGACTTGAATGTCAAGTTACTTTATTTTCGAATTATAGTTAAACTTCAAGAATAAAACATTGGCAAAGATGTAATAGTTACATAAATCTACATCTTTATATATACTAGCCTACAAACTGTGCCCTGCCAGGTCAGTTGGACAAAATAAGAAAAAATCATTCAGAAAACTAGAGCAGTTGTGCGAATTACTCATGTCAATATGAGATTCACTGCACTGTGACTAATTTGAGCAAAAGTTTCAATGGTATAATTTGCTGTCTGTAATACGTACGGAAGAACCTGGAATATATTGGGAACAATTGTCATAATAATAAAATTAAATTATGGCAATAACAAGAGCAAAACAGTGAAAAATTTTAAGAGAAAAAGAAATTTCAGGATTGGCGATTTTTCCATCACTTGGCACGGCCAACAGCTGAGAATGTGTTTTGCCCTTTCTCGAGGACTTTTACTAACATATTCACGTACAAAGAAAGACGATTTACAATTTATAGGGCCCGGAAACGGACTGACACCACAGTTTTCCAATTTTACAGCGCCGAAATTTTTTGGTCACATGACTTTTCGGAATTTCTCTCATAGCGGTGCCATTTCTAACGACATAAATTGTATGATGTCAGCAATTATAGAAAGGGAAAGTATACGAATAGTGTAAAAATATTAAGAATATACAGATATATACTTGAAGGAAGGGGAATATATGCATTTGTTTTTATTTAAATAATGGTAGATTTTTTTTTATATTGTCAGAAAAGCGCAGTTTCGCATGTATATCTAACCGGTAGTTGGTAAACCAACAGTAACTTTAAATGAATCGTAAATTAACCATTGGAAACTTGTTAAGGTACCAATCATAAATATTCTTACAGGTAAACCAACCCATAGACCACTGAACCCAATTTGTTTATAAATTCTCTTTGAAGCTTGAGCCATTGTTTGACCCATTTTCTTTTCATTATTAATCTTGGAGACCATAACATCAGCAGGATGTGAAATAATTGCACATAATATACCTGCTAAATAACCACCTGTAAAACTGACACCAATTTGTTGTATAGTAGTCATTTGATCCTTTGGTCTTGGTAGATAAGAATATATCATTTCTACAATTCTTTCAAATGATGTAAATTTAACCATTGTATAGGGAATTTGTCTACACCATAATGGTACTAAACCCTTATATAAAGAAGCAAACCCATCAGATTTAATTGTCTTTTGCATACCATCTAATAAACCTCTTGAGAAAGATGGCATTGTAGTTTGTTGTTTCACTTTAATAGCTTCGAATGGACATAACATTAAATCAGCTAAAAATTCTGCAGTTGCAGAAGCCATTAAATAAATTCCTGTTCTATGTTTATGAAATTTATTAATATCATCACCACATAAAGCCTTTGTATAAGTATGTTTAAAAAATTCATAACCACCATATTTACCTGCACCTTGTAAAGAATAACCAATAAAAGTTGCACCAACACCAGTAAATAATTTACCAAAACCTTCTTTTGCATAAATTGTTTTAATACCTGCTAAATTACCTGGATATAATTTTGGATTAACTTGTAATCTACATTTAATTAAATCTAACGGTGTCACTGAAGAATGAGTTGGACCACATGCAACTATACCACCTAATGTACATGCTGCATAAAATTCCGGTGTATAAAGTTTAATACCAGTAGCTGGTTTCACGTCAGGAATTGATGTTGACATGATTATAATACTGTTTTTTTTGTTATTATTATCGATGGAGATCTGTTTTTATATTAGACAAACAGATATATCAAAGTACAAATTGTTTCTACTCTCGAGAAAAGAATCAACAACCGAAAATAAAGTTAGAATTGGGATTAGAAACTGAATTAATAAGATAATAGTCCTCGTATATATATATATATGAATTCGTTCTATATGTAGAAAATGAATGAGATTTGATACTATTATTCACTTAAATACGATAACTGCAGATTTCCTAATAACCCCCCCTATTTAACAATCATAATGGAATTAATGAATTGATAATCGATATGTAAAATAGCAAACTATTCATCAAGTTTCTACTGAAACAACAACGTTTAAAGTGAATTTTTTAATCTACTGTTACTATTAGGAAATGCGATAACCGCATTATATAAACGGTAAATTCAAGTACAGTTATTTTATTGCCGTCACTTTCTCTGTCTCTGTTAATAATAATAACGCAGAAACGGCTCTTAATTTAATGAAGGGGAACATTTTTTTTCATCTAACATAGAACTTGTTACTTTGCTATATATCATGCGCTCTTTTTGAGAAACTTTCAATATATTGATCAACACTTACCCCTTGTTTTCAGTACGGTACGAACAAACAGTACAAATAAATTCTTGAAAAAGGAACCCTATAAATGTTAAGGCAATAAATGATAACCGAGAGTTGCGCAACTTAAGTATCAATTAAAAATTATATGGCCCACCGAAGAAATAGTAGAAATTTAAGATAACTCCGCGAATTGCGAATATCCGCATAACTTCGCATATATCGATAATTTAACATAATAATTATCGCCATATTTTTCAAAATTTGTACACAGTTTTCACTGGGGGTTTCTTTCGGAGTTAGATGCTGGAGGGCTCAAATGACAGAGAACCAGGGCGGCTAACTATTATGAATTTATTGATACATTTGTTGACACTTCAAGTATGGTTGATCTTTCCTGGTGGCTAACACTTAAAAAGTACAATTGAGATTCAACTAAAGGGAAGGTATAATAAAAAGTTCACTGATATATATAAAAGATATATTATTAGAAAAAAAGTATTAAATTATATTATTATAGTAAATTATTTATATTTCATTTGTATCATTATGTAGAATTAAATATTATGAAAGCAATATGTTCAATAAGATTACCAAAATTGAATCCATTTTGTGTCATCTCGTAAATTTGCTAACCTTCAATTAAATTAGGTACATAAAATTTCATCCTATTTATGACACGAATATGAACGACTAAATATAATGATGAAAAGAAAAGTAAAAGTGTACCATATAGTTTTAAATCAGAATTCATTATTGTTGTTATTGTGGTATTAATATTATTTTGTGTTATTGAAACGAGTGACATAAATAAAAAAAGAAAGAAAGATTACGTATAACACAACTAATAATCCTAATTTAAGAATTGATGAAGTTCTCTTTATTTATATAAGTTTATAATTCGCAACGAAATTAAATATCTACTCTTAATAGCGGTATATAATTAATAATGAATTATGTGAACAAATGAAAACTTTGACATCTGTTTCATTGATAAAATCACAAAATACTCAACAAGCTCAAATAACTCTCGAACATAATAAAAATATTATCAGGGGCCAAACACAATAATTTCCAAATGGACCCTTAAATTATTTGTGTATTGTCTATTAAATTTATTATGCTATTTTTGCTCCGACTCAAATGTTCCGATGTCTCTAAATTTCATATAGCCGACTAATATAACTCCCGTAAATTGACGCAATTGTCACAAAAAAAACGCATAGAAGGAATGGAATATCTCAAGTAGACGATGTTGTATTTAGTCATAATATTACTTATACTAAATTATTATTGTGGTTTCAGAGATTGAATAAGGTTAGTTCATCAGGTCATATTAAGTACAGAAAGGGACCTAATTTTTTCCCTCATCGGTTTTCTCTGGTGTCAGCAGCCGTATGGGTGCAGGAAAAGACATCAGTGGTTATTACGAAAAATATATGTGAAATGTTTTGAATTTTTGGTACAATTCAAATCATGAAAAAGAAAACGTATAATTTTATGTTCATATATATGTATATAGATTAATAATATTTATTTCGTCATAGCATCTGATGTTCTGTCTTTTTATCATTACAAGAATCTTTTATTATAATCCAAATGGATTATTGAACCCTTTCAATACTACGTCAACTTTATAATTATTATCATCATTATTATCCCAATATTCTTCTCTTACTATATCATTTCTTGTTGTATAATGTATGCAAAATTCTAATTTACCTACAATATTTTCATTACGTGTATTATCATCAATTAGAAAATGGAAAATATCCATATTTGTACCAGGTAAAATTGCTTCACTTGTACTTAACCAAATTGCTTCAACTTCACTACATGTTTTCCAACTATCCCATGTATATCTAACTATTACTCTTTTATCATAATATATATTTTTAACTAAAATTTTACCAATAATATATCTTGATACTGTATTATGTGGCTGTGTCTGAGAGACACCATTTGATAAATTTTGTCTTGTTTGAATATGAAGAGTAATTTCTTGAAGGAAACATTTTTTCCCCTGTGATAAATTAATGAAAATATTTAATTTAAGTGATTTTGGATTTTTATTACTTAAAATTGGGAAATTTTCATTATAAAGACCAACAACTTTCTGTACACGTGAGGGTCTACCACTTAATTTATTATTTTCATTTATATTATGAGCTTCTTCTTCAGCTTTTTTATTCAATTCTTCTACAGAATCATTAAATTGTTGACTAACTGAAGAAATAGTTGACATATTATTATTTACAGGTTTACTAATAATATTTTTAGTAGTAGATATTTTTGTATTTGTTGTATTTTCAATAGTTGCCGGAATATCATCATTTTCTTTACCTAATGCTTTTTGAAATCGTTTACTTTTACGTAATTTTTTCGGTTCACTTTTCGATAAATTATCTAAACTAATAAATCTATCTCTTAAACTCATATTTTTTAAACTTGATAATAAACCATTATCATCTTCAGCAGTTAAACCTGAATCCATTAAATTAACAGGTTTATGAATGAATTGTAAAATATTATCATGTTCATCAGTTGTATTAACATTAATTGGACTTTCATCTTTACTAAAATATTTAACAGGAGTCTTATGATCAAAATGAACACTTTTACTTCTTGCTAATAATAAAGGATTTTCTTGAATATCATCATCTTCATCATCACGACTTGATACTAATGGGGTGGCAGGTAAAGATTTTGATCTTTTCTTTAATGAACTTTTAACTAATTCACCAGATTTTTTATAAACTGGAGTTGGAAATGGTATAACACTTTCATTTGAAGTATTATTAAAAATATAATTTATTGATTCAATATTTCTTTCTTCAACAACTGAAGTATGTGATAATTCAGGAAATCCATTACTTGTTGTTAATTTTTTATTTAAATCTGTATTTCTTTGTAATTCTTCTTCAGGAAATCTATCTTCATTTAAATGAGCAACACGTTGTGGTTTATGTAAAAATTTTAATGATGATAAATTTGATTTACCATGTAATACATGATATTTTTTATCATATTTATTAAAATTATTATAATTATTATTCTTATCTGGTGAAATTGTTGTATTTGGTGATGTTGGTATAGGTTGTTGATATTTATCTAATTCATCTTTAATTATTCTTGGTGTAACAACATGTGGTAAATGTGATAATTTTGAATGAAAATTTTCTTTACGTTCTTGATATTTTTCATTAAGAGTCTTTTTCAACCCTTGATCTGTATCTATCTTTTTATTACAATCGGCTTTAATATACATTTATGAGAGGAATTGAACAGTAGAAATATAAGTGTGTGCGTGTATGAGAGAAAGAGAGGGATTAGAAGATAAGTTGAAATAGTAATAATAATAATATTAATAAAAATAACACAGAAAATATAAGTAATTATTGAACTGTCCCTCTTTTAAAAACAATCTAAATTTTATAAATCAACTTTGTAATCTGTTATATCAGCAGTTCCTTTTTTTTTATTATTGCTTACTAGATTGTTGTTGTTGTTGTTCTTCTTCTTCTTATAAATTTTTCCTGTTTTTAAATATTTTATTTATATATATAAGTCTACTATATGTGTAATACTTCAAAAAAATTGTTGACCTTTTAGTTCACTTATTAACATCATCATCACCATAATACGCATCCCCTTAAAATTAAGAAAATTTATGCAGCTTAGCCAACAAGCATATATTACAAGAGGAACAGAGAGAGTGTCAGAATAATCAACTTTTTTTCCAATGAAATTTAATTGAAAAATGAAAGAAAAGAAGGAGAACCCGAAATACAAAAAGTTACGGAGTACGGAGAATAGTAATACTAATTGCATATATACTATAATTATCTTTTATGAAGAAGTTAGTAAGAAAAATATGCGTACGTACTATAAAATGGGAGACAGACCGTCGCGTTGCGTTGCGCTGCGTTGCATTATGTTATGTTTTCTCTTTGTAATTGCTACAAATCTCTATTATGTGGGGGCAAAAGAGTAAAGGCAAAATTTAAGAAACGGGAATAAGTAACACTAAACAAATAAGCAGAGAGTGTGGTTAAGATAACGACAGTAATAGATCCTAAGGGATGAATTTGTAACAATGTTGTGAGGAGACTGTACTTTTATGTATTAATATTAAATATTAAAAAATATGACAGATGACAAATCCTATATATTTAGACGCGGTGATGATGATATATAATAGGTTAATGTATAATAAGATTCAGAAAGGTTACTCTTAATTGTTTGACATATTAAGTAATATCACTGTCAACTTAGATTTGAATATATATTATAATCATAGAAATTTGTTTTGGTATAGTTAGCCTTCATTGCTAATATTATATATCAAGAATTATTCGTTAAATAATGTGGTTTTTAATTTACTATTCGGATTTCGGATTTAGTCGGTAAAGTGCGAAACTACAACTAACTAAATTGCAAATCTCTATAGTGATACAAGATCAAAACCTTTTACTCATGTGTACGCATATATGTAATTACAACCGATATAATTGATTTCACATTTTATTAATAAGTCCCAACCCAATTTATGACATTAAGGGTATTAGTAAATCAAATAAATATATAGAGAATACCTACACCTTTGATATGGTGTATCCCTTTCAAATATTTGATCTCGGATATACCAACATGACAATCTAGTAACAATACCAAAATTATATGAAAAGGTGTATATATAATCTTAACTTAATTACGGTGAAATTATAATAAATTAACCGAAATTTCAATTTCTTACATCGATATATTTTAATTTCTCTTTAATTTCTTCTAAAATCCACCTCCCTTTTTTTTCTTACTCTTTGTTAACAACCGCTATTAAAGATAAAGTAAATATAATGAATATATAACTAACAATTAACCGAAGGGCAATAAAATTTTCTGTATATGCATAATATTCCCCACACAATTGCATATATTTATGTATTATTAATTAATCAATTAATTTTAAATAAATTGTATGAATGGCTAAATTTTTCAGTTTGAGTCAATATATCTGAATGCAATCAATCATCAAGACAAATTTCTTTAATAAATCTTAAAATTTTTAGTTCATAACTATATATACCAAGACATTATAAAATGGATCTGAAACAATTCAAGATTGTCATTGAGTACTATTCAAATATATTATTCCGATTATATCAAATTTACTTTTTCACATTCAAGAACATATCATTACATCATAATATTGATAAGAAAGATAGTTATTTTATAATTATATTAAGCAATTATTGATTTCATACAACTTAATTGAATCTTAATCGTATGCATTCATGTAAGAACAATCGCAGATTAAATATTTTGTACACTATTCAAATAAATCTCTTTCGCGCTAATGTTTCTTCATAGTATCAATTATTTCTTAATCTTATCTTGAATAATTACCATTCAGATAAACAATCCATTGATGATGTCAGAATAATTTAAACACATAGTGAATAATGGTAAAACGTTAAAAAATTACTAACAAAATTAACAGAAGAGACATAATTATTTATTTATTTTTTTTCAGATCAATTAAAATTTTAATTAAGATGTATGATGGGATGAGACAGAGACTCGTGTTCGTGATATCAACAATCGATAATAAAACATAATTTATGCATTTATGCATTTATTCAAAAAAATAATAACATATGAAGCGAAAATAAAACAAAAAAAAAGAAATTAAAAAAACGCAGGAAATTTTTCATAAACCATGTGGTGAAAATTCCTGGAATCAACTCTACGTAAAAATTATAGCTTTTCTTGAAAGGAAACAATTCAAAGATAGTTAATAAACATTCAAATGACGAAATTTTGCGTAAATTTGAGAAAAGAGACCTGTCCAAAATGGAACCAAATAACGAAACAGGCTTGGAATACTTATTATGGGAAGAATATCTACCCTACGAATAAACCGGTAGCAAAGTAAATAGGAACTGCATAGAATCAAATAAAATCAAATAAAATCAAATAAATGGTCCAAATTACAGGATATTTCAAACAAATCAATAATATTAAGGGCTACAGACCCAATGGTCTCATATCCAAATATTTTCTTAAAATTTAGTAAACCTTCAAAATGTTTCCTAAAAGTGTCCCGGAGCCTTTCTATTTCTTTCTGTCTTAAATTTTCAACCATGCGAGAGAAATACGCCTTCAAAATCAATAATATAAATCGGTTGTTAAATAAAAAAAAACATGCTAAGGATGAGCCGAAGAAATATCTGGAAGAACCCTTTATCTTTTTCAATAATTCACCCTTCTACTGCTGTTTCTTCGGGATGCCTGTTTTTCTTTCTTTTTTTTCTGGTCTTCTTTTCCAGCACTAAAATTTTCATTTGCGAACAAAACATGGCTTCTTCTTAATAATGCCCGCACGCCAGCGACTAACCGAAACAAACAAAACGAAATGCACCACATGAGCACCTGTTTATGTCGTCGTTCCCAGGAATTTTTTGGTACTTGAATTAAAAATGGTTAAATAATATAATTAAATAATTCATCGTAGAAATGATCATCACCATATTTTCATAACTTTTCTTCTTTTGAGTTTTAGGAGACAATGTATCAGACAAAACAATACGAGTATTTAACTAACAGGAGAATTCCGTACCTTGTCCCAACCGGAAAATGAATAAATTATGCATTTTTAAAGAATAATACGTATCCATTAAATTTATTTAGGGTACTTATCGTTCCTTCTCTACGTAAACCGAATATGTAAAATTTTGGTTGCTGTAATATATTTCTTGATCTCGCTGTAATTTTTGATCTCTTCTGCCACTGTCTCTCTGTCAATTACTATTGATGAAAAATTATAATGAATATACACCGAAAAAAAAAAAATGTTAAGTGACCTTTTGCATCTCTAAACATGAACAATTTAATATTAATTCTCTTGATTTACTTACCATTTCGTAATTAAATGCACAATTGATTTGTACGTACTTAATCAATTCTTAAATTTAATTTTACAACAGTTTTTTATTTTAATTGATAAAATTTCCCTTTAAAATTTTATATATAAGTACATCACAGATCAAGTCTTTCAATTGATATTTTAATTCTTAACTTTAATAACTTTTTTTTGTTAATCATTGCTTATTAATTGTTTTTATGTTTGCCTTTTTAATTCTTACTTATTTCTCATTTATTTTTTATTTCTTGTCAATTCTAAGATAACCATCCTATCAAATTATATACAACCAATCATGGCTGAAATTCAATTAGGTCGTTACTTATTCGAAAGATTAAAGCAAGTTAACTGTACTACCGTCTTCGGTTTACCAGGTGATTTCAACTTGGTCTTATTAGACAAGTTATACGAAGTCGAAGGTATGAG
>JAXQGP010000132.1:0-37953 GCA_037040125.1 Kazachstania sp. M6911
TACTTTTCTTTCTTAATTTTGAATGCTTATGTTTACTACTAAATGATCTTTTCCTTCTATTTGTACCTGATGATAAAGGTGATGGATTCAAAATTTTATTTAAATCTGCACCACCAGTCTCTGATGATCCCAATTGTGGTCTAATAGTAGGTGGTAAATAATTGAAATGTGAAAATCTACTTGGTCCAACATCTGGGATATCACTTCTTTGTGATTTTAATGTTCCATGACTACCTGGTGTAGTTTGTGCAACACTACTAGAACCATCAGATTTTAATGAATTTGGACTAATTTTATTCTGTGTAATACCAACATTTGAAAAATGTGGTGAATTCATTGTTGAATTACTTCCTGCACTTCCAGTTGTTAAAATCGCTGGTCTCGATACAGTTTTCACATGTGGATAATAAAGATGATCATTTAAATTTCTATTTTCAATATTTGGTGATGCACCAAATTCTAATGATGGATAATTTGGAGTTTGTGATTTAGTTAAAAAATTTATATCTTCTGTAGTTCGTTGTTTATTTAAATTCACATCCGATTGTCTCATTGTATCATGCATTTGGAAATTTGTCTCTTGATTAACGTTTAATTGCTGAACAATATCAGTTGGTAACGACGCTGTACTTTTAACCATATTTGGATTACGATACAATTCAATAATTGAAGCCGGGGATAAACCTGTGGAATTGGAACTGCTTGTAGTCGAATTGTTTTGATTGTACAAACTACCTTCTGAAACTTTACAACTATTTCTTAAATTACTAACACCATAATGATTATGAATATGTTGATGAACTGAAATCTTCAAGGAATATTTTCTTGCTTGATCAATTAATTCTCTTACTAATTCACTATTGTTAATTGTACCATTTGATATTGATAAACCTTTTCTATCCTTTAATGTAAATTTCCATTCTGTTTGGGTCTGCAATGGTACTGCTGGTGATGATATTATTGGTTGAGGTGTTTCATTATTTGGAATAGATGTTTTTGCTTCTGGAATATTAGTTGATGTTGGTTTTGTATTTTCTATTGGATGATACTCGGGAGTAGTACCAATTTGTTGTCTTTGTGGGTAATTGCTCATTTGTGTAGCTGAATCTAAGATCAATCCTGTTGCTCTTACTAAAGGTGACAATGAATCTTCTAAAGTTTTAGTATGTCCAGTGATGGCATTGATATTATCATTTTGTACTTGATGACTCATTCCTTCCAAGAATCCCGGAGATGGTGTCAATTCTGATAATGATGGTAATTGTTTGATTGCAGAGACAGGATTCTTAATTTCATTTGTTGATGTTGTCGGTATAGCTGATGCATTTAATTTATCTAAGATTGTAGTTTTTTCTGTGGTATCTACAGATTCTTCTTTCATGATATCATCTGGTTGTAACGATGGCAATCTACTGGCTGGAACTGGCTCATCATTTTCATCAGTTTTCTTCTTTGATGCATTTTCATTTGATAATTGTACTAAATCAATATTTTTATTTTCTTTAACTGCATTTGATATTTGTTCATGAGCTTGTCCTCTGACAACTAATGTAATAATTTTTCTCCATCTGTTTCTACAAGTTAATGAGGGTCTAAATTCCATCTCTGATGAAATTTTTCTCCATTTAGTACCATAACTTTTAACTTTACTAATTAATGATAAGTCTTCTTCTAATGACCATGTTCTTAATCTCCCTTTACTTCCTGGACCTAATACTTCAATATATCTTTTAGCACATTGATCTTCAGTTCTACCTTCAATATCTAAAGAAACACTTAACCAATGAGCACCAAATTTTTCATATGATTGTATCAATCGTTCATCTTCTTCTTTAGTCCATCTCCCCTTTTTTAAATTTGGATCCAATGAACCTGTCCATCTTTTCTTCAAATCCTTAGCTGTTCTTAAAGAATTTCTAAACCTTTGCGCTAAAGCATCCCAAGAAATTTTTTTACTTGCATCAACAGAATCTCTAAATGTCTTTAATGAATCTATTCCCTCAACATAACCCATTTGAATCAATGCCGTCTTCATTAACTCCCTTAACTCCTCATCCTCTTCTTTAGACCATGAATTCCTACCATTCTTTCTATGAATCTGATATCCTAAGGATTCAGTAATTCCTAATAAGTCAAAAGATTCAACTCGTTTACCTTTACCTTTCCTCTCTTTTTTAGTCATTATAATAACTTTGAACAATAGTTATCCTTTGATACCTCACTATAGCCACCGATATATGACTCTGTTACAATTATATGATCTCACAACTGACTTATTAAAATACTATTAGTACTAATGATGCTCATCGCATGACTTATAAGTTGATATTTCCACCAAATTTTTCATCTGTCGCATTGTTTCTTTTTTTTTGTCATTTTTTTTTCTTGGTCGCAAATTATCACGTGGTCCTGCGGCGTTTCTTCGTTCGGTCTTAGAAATATTCATAGGAACCAATATATATATATGTGTAAGATCCATTGGATTTACGATGAGATCGAATAGCACCAATAAGAAGTTTTCGATTAGTTATTTATTTATTTATTTATTTTTAATATTAATTATTTAAGTTTCGTACATAGGAATATGAATATAAGATGAGGAAAAAAAAGATAATAAAAAAAAATTAATGTGCAAATGAGTTTAAGTTAGTTACTTAAACTTGTGGACCTGCAGATAAAACTTCTGGAGTTGCTTTATCTTCATAAGTATGGAAATTTTCAACAAATAATGAAGCTAATTTTGAAACAGCTGAATTATATTTAGCTTCACCTTGAGACCAATTCTTCATTGGATTTAATAATTCAGAAGGAACATTACAAACATGAGTTGGAACTTGTAAATTAAATACAGGTAAAGTTTCATATTGTTCTTGAGCTAAAGTACCATCATGAATAGAATCTAAGATAGCTCTTGTATATTTTAATGGACAACGTTTACCACCGGATACGTATGAAGCACCGGTCCAGCCGGTATTAATTAACCAGGCATCAGCATTATGTTGAGACATCTTTTGAGCTAACATTGTAGCGTATCTAATTGGATGTAAAGCTAAGAAAGGTTGACCAAAACATGATGAGAAAGTTGGTTCAGGTTCTGTAACACCTTGTTCTGTGCCTGCCATCTTTGAAGTATAACCTGAAATGAAATGGTACATAACTTGTTCTGGTGTTAATTTAGAGATTGGTGGTAATACACCTGAAGCGTCACAAGTCAACAAAATAATATTTTTTGGATGAGAATCTGCAAAACATGGAATTTTAGCACTTGGAATGAAATCAATTGGATAAGCACATCTTGTATTTTCAGTAATTGATTTATCTTCATAATCAACAACACGAGATGATGGATCATAAACGATATTTTCTAATACAGAACCAAATTTAATTGCATTAAAAATTTCAGGTTCCTTTTCAGCAGAAAGATCAATACATTTAGCGTAACAACCACCTTCAATATTGAAAACACCATTATCAGACCAACAATGTTCGTCATCACCAATTAATAATCTATGTGGATCAGCAGATAAAGTTGTTTTACCAGTACCAGAAAGACCGAAGAATAAAGTTACATCCCCATCTTGAATACCTTGATTAGCAGAAGAATGTAAAGTTAAAATATTATGATGAACAGGCATTAAATAAAACATAACAGTGAAAATACCCTTTTTCATTTCACCTGCATATTCTGTACCTAAAATAATCATTTCCATTGCTTTAAAATTAATTTCAACAGTTGTCTTTGAAGTCATATCTTCAGTATTTTGATTTGCTGGGAATTGACCTGCATTCCAAACTGTGAAATCTGGTTCACCAAAATTTTCTAATTCTTCCTTTGTTGGTCTAATTAACATATTTGTCATAAATAAAGCATGATAAGCTCTTGCACAAACAACACGTACTTTAATTCTATATTTTGGATCCCAACCTGCAAATGCATCAACAATATATAAATGATCTCTTGTTCTTAAATAATCAGCTGCACGTTCACGATTAATTGCCCAAGTTCTTTCAGAACATGGTTTATTAACAGGACCCCACCAAATATCATCCTTTGAAGTAGATTCTTCAACTATACGTTTATCACGTGGAGATCTACCAGTCTTTTCACCAGAATAAGCAATTAATGCACCAGTTGAAGAAATTGCGGTCTTGGATTCATTTAATGCATCTTCATATAATATAGCAGGTGGAGCATTACGTCTAATTGTTGTAACTCCATTACTTAAATCTAATTCTTCTCTAATTTTACTTTCAACAGAAGCTGGATCTAAAGAAGATGTAATTTTTACTTTGGAAGGTGACATATTGTTATGATATTTAGAAGATTTTATGTGTTTTTTGAATAAAATTTCAAAATTAACGAAGAATATTATAATAAACTTTGTTGTTTTGATTGGATAGAATGAAATTAAGGTTTAAAAAGAATAATAATATAACAATTAAGAAAAGAAAATATTGTTGAAAATTAAATTACTAAGAAATTATAATAATAGTTTGTCCTTTATATATGTGACATGTTCAATAATTGTTATTTACGAAAAAAAAAACACACAAACCACTCTAAAAAGAAATGAATGTACTAATGAATAACGTGGGTTTATTTTATTTATTAATAGAATGTTTACAGAGTTCTTTTGTGTATCCTTTCATTAAGTTAGTCGATAGCCCTTATATTGAAACAAATCATTGGCTACATGAATGAAAAGTAGTAACAATCTGCTAATTCAACAGTGTTCTTGTTATCCTTTCGGTTTTAATCAAAAAAAGTAGTTACGACTGTGCATTATGTGTTTGTCGTTATTATCAACTTAGTAATAAATGGTAACAGAATACTTCAACAGCTAAATTGCAATAGATCTTTCAAATATTAAATTTCTGGATGAACGGAGTTCATTAAACACAGTATGCAAATGCATACATATACTGCGGCTGTGTGTCTAGCGGCTGTGTAATGTACGTTTATTATTGAAATGACTCGTTATATAAACGTACATCACATATTGAGTTTGAAGTGAACCCTTTTTTCTTTTCTCTTCTCTGGGGTGTTTGTGCAGTGTTGTCTGTGTTCGGATCACCGGGGAAAACAATGAATAAAAAATTCAATTTTTTAAAGGAAATTTTAGTTAATTATATAAACGGATTAACGGAACTCTCCTGTACAACAACAATTTTTGTTGCTGTGGAGGCGACACCGACAATTCCCGATTCGATCGACATACATTTATGCTAATTTCGGTTGAATGGGATATGTACCCCCCACGATTGATGTAATGTGTGTCACTTTGCGACAATTCCCGATATGCATAAAAGAACTAATTAATAAACGTCAATCCGAATTATCGGTAAACGAGTTCATATATATGACTCAAATTAAGAGACCCACGTTTTAAGGAACCACAAAATATAATAAAATGTGTCAATTTTTTTTTTTTTTTTTGTTCAAATATATTCGGATGAATGGAAATAGAATAATATATATATTGTATATGTGTATTAATTTTTTTTTCAATTATTATCTTTGAGGCAAATCTATATTTACTGATATATATATATAAGAGTCAAATATGTATGTATGTAGTAGTAGTAGTGTAGTAGTGTGGTATATTAATTAGTTAGTACAAACAACATCATCTAATCCCATCTTTGTACATAATGAAAACATAAAATGTGTACTAAATGTCATTACTTGTTGATCTTTTGCCTTTTTAGCCATTGTAATATCATCTGTGACTAATACAACATAATTAAAATCATTTCTAATTCCAATTGAATTATCTTTAAATTTCAATTGTGCCTTCATTACAGCTTCAATAACAAATTCATCAACATGAGATCTCCATGTAATTTGTTCTTCAACTTCTAAATGTTCTTCAATATCTGCTGCAATATTACCTGTAAATCTTAATGGTAATAATTTCCCCTCACGATATAATTGTCTCATTGTAATAATTGCTCTTGCTGCAGCTTCAACAACATTTTCATCCTTGGATTTACGTAAAAATCTTAATTCTTGAAATGTTGTTAAACATACTGCAAATTTTAATACTCCATTTGTAGCTAATTTATAAATATGTGCAAAATGACGTAACCATGATGTAGCATCAAAGACAAAATATGTTATATCTTTATTAATAATATCTAATTGTGTCATATCATTACTATTAAATGATTTCCAATTACCCATATATCTTTCAAACCATTGTTCTTCATCATTAAATGTATCTATTAAATTTGTCGAAACAAGATTTGATGTATTTGTACCAGTTAAATCAATATCTGTCGAAGGTTTTGAAATATTATTTGTATTATCCATAATAACAGATCCACTACTACCATTATTATTATTATTACTATTGGTAGCTGTAGCATTACCATTGTTTGATAAATATGAGGAATATAAAGAACAACTTATAATATCACCATTCTTATCAAAGGATTCTCCATTTAATGTAAATTTCTTATAACCAATATAATTGAAAATATTTTCACCTGGAATAACACTTAATGATGGTACTTCATTAAAATTTGAATTAATATCACTAATTGTTTCACATAATGGAATCATTTCATTAAATCTTTCTGATGTTTCTTCAATATATGGTTCAGCTTTAAAACAGAAACTTCTTAAAATATGATTATTATCAATATTTGGATTATTACAATACACTGAAACATCTCTAGATAATTTTAAACCAATATCAAATTCTTCTGCAATTTTTTTAAAGATAAAAATTAATCTTAAGGATCTTTTCCAAAATTTATCACCATTTTCATCATTAATATCTAAATCAATACCATCAATTGGTAAATCTAAAAACATATGATCTGATATACCTAAATCTTTAAATGTTTCAGCTTTTAATGATCCTTTATCACTTATTACATCATACCATAATGTACCCCAACATTTCCAAACTTCAGGTAATTCTTCACATGAATTAAAATATTGAATTAATTCTTCTAAATTATTCAATGATTTACATTGATTACAAATTTTTTCAATCATTTCACAATTTTCAATATTATCTAAAATATATGCAAGTAACACATTTAAGAAACTAACAATTGTATCCCATGGAAATAATCTTTTAATTAAAACATTCCAAAATTTTAATGAACTTTCATCATTAAATTGAAATTCACGTTTTGCTTTTATTACTGTAGCAACAATAAAATATGCCCATGGTAAAAAATGTGGTAATGCAATTAATAAAGGACCATGTAAAAATTTCTTTAATACAATCATACTACATTTTAATGATGTTAAATTAACAAAATCTAAGGATTTAATCCATACATAAACATCAGCTTTTCTAATAGGTTCCTTTAATGAATCAATATTATCGAAAAATGCAGTTGTTGATATTTGTAATTGTTCTTGATCAATTGACATATCTGAACCTAAATCTGTAATTGAAAATGCAGTCGAAACAGGTGAATTTGCTGTTGTTGTAGTAGCAGATGATGGTGCTATACTATTTGTTGTATTACTACCACCACCACTACCACCACCACCAACATTTGAATTACTGTTATTGTTGTTATTATTATTAGATGAATCTGTTGTTCTTGATCTATTTTTATCCTTTTTATCCTTTCTTTCCTTTAAATATTTTGGTAAATCAAATAAAATTGCAAAAGGATTCTTTGGATCACCAAATCCAATAATTTGTAAAATATGAGATTCTGCAAATGCAGGAGCATGTCTAAAATAAAATCTTAATGATGATGGAATTTGGTTAAACATTTTTTGTGTTTGGAAAATATTATTTTCATTATAATCTATACCAAATCTATCTTGGAAATAATTTAATACGACTCTTTGTAAATCTGTATTTTCTAAAAATGTTGGTAATAACATAACTTCACTATGTTTTAAATAATCAATTAAATCTGAATTTCTAATATTACCATTATTTGTTCTATCAACAAATGTACGTTGATAAATATTATCGATGACTAATTGCATATATTGTTGTGATGGTGTAAAAGTATCTTGACAAAAAACACTTTTACCTAAATTAACAAATGCTTCTAAAGTATTTTGTTGTACAGTTGACATATGATAATATAATTTACCATGATTATAAGTAAATTTCATTGCTTCTAAATACCAATATTCTGCACTTAATTTCCAATCAATAAAACCTGATGGATATAATGCAATTGCCATTCTTGATAAATCACCTAATCTTTGTAACCAAGGAATTGAATGTTTTGGTGGAATATCAATTAACATTGTTGATAATGATATGAATACATGAGTAATAAATTGTGAACAAACATCAGGATCCATAAAATTTGAAAAATTCTTTAAAACGTCTAAAAATGTAATTGTACCATAAACCCATAATCTTCTTTCAATTCTATAAATTTCAATAATTTCTTCACCAATTAAAATATCTTGAGGAGATTGTGATGGTAATAATGCAGTTGTAATGAAAGTAGTATAATTATTAATTAAATCAACATTAATTTTATAAATTGTCCATAAATTTTTCAATTCTGTTGTTTGTGATGTTGTTAATTGTGCACAACGATCTTGCAATTCAATTTCTTGTTTAACAATTAATTTATAAATATCTTGTAACTTTTGAATTAATGCTTGTCCCGTTTTCTTACCATTGGAACGATTATTTCCATTATTATTATTTTCATCCCCAGTATCTTTATCATCATCGTCATTATTATTATTATTATTATTGTCGTTGCTTTCATTATTAACATCGTTATTATTATTAGGTATATTATTATTAGAGTTATTATTATTGTTCATGTCCTTATCTGTGTTGTTATTATTATTTGTAAAATCATAAGTTTGTGATAAATCTTGATTATTTAATGGAGTTCCAGTAGATTGTACAAAATTTGTAGATTGATATTGACCTGTTGGATTTACAACTACTATATTCCTTGAATTATTATTATTATTATTATTATTATTTGATAATTGCTGATTTATTGTTGTATGTTCAGGTGATATAGTTGGAGATCCATTATTTGAAAAAATTGTATTTTCTAATGGTGAATTAGCTTGAGTTGGAATTCTATTGGGACTTACACCTGTACTATTATTAATTCTTGATGAAGAAATTTGATCGATATTATTTATGATGTTATTATTGTTATTATTAAATGAATTTTTAGTCATTGTAACTAACATTGGATCAGTAATAACATATGAAGGTTGTGGTGTTACATTAACAATTTTTTTATAAAAGGGGTCCATTGATGGAGTTGAAGGAGGTTGTGGAGACATACTATATTCATTAGTTATAATATTTTGTTGTGAAGAATTTAATGAATTAAATAACATTGAATCATTTTTCAAAATTATTCCACTATTATTAATAGTATTATTATTCGGACTAATATAACTTGGTTTATTTATTCGTCTTTTATTTGGAATTGTTGTTGTTATTGCTGATCTATTAATTCTTTTCCCAATAATTTGTTGTTTATTTCTAGGACTGAACATACTTTCTTTATCATTTGATGTATCAGTAGGATTATTTTCTTTATTAAATCTACTCATTGTAATACTTAAATTCAAAAATTGATTTTTCTTGTTATTAATATTACTATTATTATTATTATTTTGTGATAATAATAAAAGATCTTGTGTTGAATTTGATTTTTTCTGTAAAAAATGTCTCTTAGAAGTCAACTTATTTGAGTTATTATCTGAGAAAGTAATTGGATGCAAAGACAATTCAGACATAATAAGTTATATGTCAGACTAAATTAATGAGTAATAATAGAAAAAAAAGGAAAGGAGAAAGGAATTAGAATAGAGAAAAAGTATAATTGATCTGATGTCTCTTATTCTGTTTCTAGAAATAAAAAAAAATTGAAAATAAAAATAAAAATAAAAATAAAGATGAATTGTAGTGTTCTCTTCTCCCAGGTACTTGATGCTAAAAACCAGTAATCGGAAAAGTAATTTATATTAGAAGAAGAAGAATATGCAAAATGCAAATAAAGAAACAAATTGATGTATATTAACTCTTTTAAGTAATTTAAAACACACACTTAGTATCAGGTTGTTTAAAAGTTCCTATAAAGTATATTATTTGTTTGATCTAGGAGTTGAAAATTAGGCGAAGGGAGTAATTTGTCTCCGTAATGACCTCTATAAATTGTACAGATCTATTATTAATATTATATATTAATTCTAATGTATACAATTATATATAAAAATATATATATATATATATTTAATATTGGTATTGTTGTATCAATA
Source organism: Kazachstania sp. M6911 (assembly GCA_037040125.1). Classification (NCBI taxonomy): domain Eukaryota; kingdom Fungi; phylum Ascomycota; class Saccharomycetes; order Saccharomycetales; family Saccharomycetaceae; genus Kazachstania; species Kazachstania sp. M6911. The sequence goes on from JAXQGP010000132.1 coordinate 10,244, forward strand.
AGTGTCTACTTCCCATATCATTTGATAAAATTTCTCACCCTTTCCCCCTCAAAGGACCTTAATTTGCAAACAAACAAACAGCAACAAGAAAAACTGTATTCTCAAATTACAAAGGACAGCCCACTCACTTAGTGCAAACTTAGTAAATAAGACACAAATCGGGGTTCTGTGCGGGTGTTTCTCTGTGATCGCCCGAGCAAATTTGCATTGGGAGCGTCGTGTGTAGTGATGTTCGTGTGCAGTGATATTTTGTCTATAATTCATCCATGGTCTCTATGATAGTCTTGATACTATCGATGACGTTACTTACACCTACTCTTAGTACTCTGTCGTCAATTGATGCAAAGGATACGATTAGGCTGGCGTCTTCGGTAGAGTAATGTACTTCAAAATCTTGTGGTTTTAGAATAGGATCTGGTTGTAAGACTTGTTTAGCAATATCTGCTTCACGACCTGTGGTAAAAGGTATATTTAGAGTTCTAATATTGTGTTAGTAAGATGTGTGTGTATGGGTAATTGTGATTTTACTATAGTATATTTGTAATTTTCTTTTAATACTTACAGTGTGTGGGATAGTGACATGTCTGTGTATGTAGTTTTGTGCAGTTGGGTAGTTGTATAGTTTGTAGAGATACGAAACACAATACTACCAACTATATACTTCGTTGAGTAGGTCGTGTACTAGTTGTATGTCTTGAGTTTGTTTCTTGCGGGTGATGGAACAGATGGGATGAGCTTCAAATTTGATGAAATTCGCTTATCCCGTGGAATGGAATGAGGAAGCGAATCCTGGGAAACCCCGAGTGTGAAAAATAAAGATAGAGCGGTCCCTTCGAAATTTCTTATATAATGAATAATGAAGTTTGACACATTGACACGAATGATTTCAATATTACATTTGCCATTAAGATATATAAATATATAACTACGACTCTATTAAATTATTTCGTCTCCCAATTTCAAGCTTCCAAAATGTCAAATATCGTAACTAGATCGCTGCTAGATGGAATATACCCTGGAATTTCAGTTAAATATGAACTCGAGGGATCTTCTTTCAAATATTTTACTTTAGAGGATAATTCTTCTAGAAATGATAAAGTTGTACAAACATTCGAACAATTCAACGGTAACCAACAATTAATTGTAATTGACTCAATTAACTCGGGTAGAGGTAGAAATCCCGAAATTGATTTCTACAACATTGTAATGAAACCAATATTGAATAAACTTGAAATACAACATTCGTATTTAAAAACGACTTCCTCAGATTCAATTTCAAATTTTGCACAAGAATTAAATACAACTTTAAACTATACGATAATTTTTCTGTCTGGTGATACAAGTATATCCGAATTTATTAATAATTTACCAACAAGGACCCACTCTCCATCACATAATATCGAGATTGTTCCAATTCATATGGGCTCAGCAAATGCATTAGCGAATTCATTAGAACTTTGTGATCCAATACAAATATTTGATCTTTTCTTACAAAAAACTGGTCAGATGTCAAAATTCCCATTATATAAAACAATTTTCCCAAATGGTAAAGAAACAATTTTTTTCATCATCTTCTCAATGGCATTTCATGCTAATTTATTACATCTTTGTACATTAGATGAAGTTTATTCAAAATTAGGTGTCGAAAGATTTAGATTAGCAAGTGATGAAATTTTGAAAAATTATAATTTAAATCTAAATTTAAAATTATCTTTAAACGATGGAAATTCAAATACTATTCAATCAAATTTTGCTTATTTTGCTATATTAAATACACCAAAATTAGAAGCTACTTATATACCATCACCAAAATCAAATCCACTAAGGAATGAATTACATATATTAGGTTATTCCTCAGATTTATCAGAAGAGGAACTTACCGCAGATATATTAAAAGGTTACACTCTGAAAAAAGATGATGAGTTAAACGGTAAAGGTATAACATACGAACCAATAACGTCAGATTTCGATATCATCATAGAATCTATATCTGATAAGGACCCCAGATATATGCTGGATACTTGTTGTGATGGAATATTGGACAACTTAAATGACATGATAAAGGACAACCATTCAAAACCAGTAATTAAGATAAAATTCTTGAAAACTGATGATCTATCATTTAATATCAAGATACTACATAAGTAAAATATTTTCTTTATTCTATTTTGCTCGATAATATTACATATTGACCATAAAGGTAAATTGTTTTTTTTTTTACTTACACTTGGTAAAAACAATCTATAATTGAATATTCATTTATTCCTCTTTTTGTTTCTTGGATTCTGAACTAATTTCACTTTCTTCTTCATCGTCTTCCTCTTCATCAAATCCTCGTTTATTATTAGGTGTACTATTTTCACTTGATTCAGTAATCTCATTTTGGTTAGATAAATTACCAAATGAGAACGTTGGTTTGAATTTATTAAATGGATTTAAACCGCTTGGTGAAGACCCTGTAGATTCAAAAGATACACTGAATGGATTAGTAGCAATATCCTTCGTAGTAGATGGCATTGTTTTTAAAACAGTATCATTTTTATTCATAAATGGAGATGTACCAAACTTGAATGGTGAAGGAGTCTTTGTTGCCAATGGAATATTAGATTCTACGTCAGATGTTGGAGGTAATGTGACTTGTGAGCTAGTGATATTTTCATTATCAACAGTTACATCAGTATCATCACCAACTTCGACTACTTTAGGTTGCTCAATTTTTTTTGCATCTTTATCACTTTCAAGTTTGGATTCCAAAGAAGATATCTTTCTTTGTAATAACGTAACCTTCATAGAAGCTTGATGTTGACCTTCTTCAAATGATTTCTTTTTGGCCTTTTCTAAATTTTCAGCAAAAGACGTTTCAAGTTCTTTTTGAGTTGCTGTCTTTATTTCGTCTTTGATTTTCGAGAACTCATCCGAATCAATCAATTCCCTCGCTTTTTCTTCAACTTTATTATGAAATTCTTGATTCAATTCTGTCCTTCTATCTTCCACGATTTGATTTATCTTTTCTTCGGTTGGAAGTCTGATATTCTTTTTCAAATCTTCTTGAGCTTGTTCAATTCTTGATAAAACGATCTCCTCATATTCACTTTCCCATTGTTTTTTCAAAGCATCTAAATCTGGCTTTTCTTCTTGCGTAGACTTTAGTTTTTCACATTCTTCTTGAGAGATACGTAGTTCTTCTTCAGCTTCCTGTAGTTTATGATATTGATCATTAGCAAGTTGAAGCTTTTCATCCTCGTAAGTTTTTCTCAGAGTCTCTATTGCTTTATTATAGTCATCTTGTTCTTCATTTAAAGAACCAGCATTTAGTTCTGACATCTTTGCTTCTTCCAGTTCTGATTTCAAAGTATCAATTTCAACATTTAATTTTTCAATCAAGTCATTTGATTTCTCCATTGTTTCATTAAGTTTATATTCAATTTCTTTTGAATGTATCTTGGCGAATTCAAGTTCTCTTTGAAGTTCAGAAATATCGTTCGATTTCTTGGAATTAATTTGTTGCATGTCATTTTCTAACGCGGTTTTTTTAGATGTTTCTTCTTCTAATTGATTCTTAAGTTTACGATGTTCTTCTTCTAAAAGATCTGCTGCTGTTTTTGCACTATGAAGCTTATCGTTGGCTTGTCTTTTCAATCTATTAAATCTATCTTGTAGGTCAGTATTGTTCTGTTTCAGCTCCTCAATTTCCTTTCTCGTTTCTTCAGGGACATCCGTCGATTGTTTTGCATTATCGGCTGTCGTCGACAGTTGGGTTTTCAAACGGGAAATCTCATTTTGGGATGAAATAATTTGTTCCGTAAGTACTTTACATTTACTATCTAGATCCTTATCAGTTCCGTACACATCTTCCGAATTTTCCCTGGATCTGGATTGTAACAGATCATTATACTTTTGCTCAAATTCAACTCTTTTTTCTTTCTCTTTTTCTAAGTTTGTAGATAACTGAATCAATTCTTCTGAGTTGACGTTTTTGGAGGAAGCAGAATCTTGTAATTCAGCCAGTCTCACTTTGTGCTCCTCTGTGCTTTTTTCGAAATCAGCCTTCTGTTGGTCCAAATCAGACTTCAAACTATCAATAGTCTCTTGGAGAGTTGCATTGTTTTTCGAAGACGAATCAAGTGCAATAGCAGAGCTAGATTTTAGATTATCCAGTTCAGTCATAATTGCTTCATATCTTTCTGAAAGATTTTTGTAGGACTCTTGAGCTTTATCAACATCCAGTTGTAGTTTCTTTGTTTCTTGTACAGAGTCATTCAAAGATTGTTCCGTCACAGCCAGTTTATTTTCAAGTTCTTTAGTTACAGTAGAGTTATTTAGTTCATCCAAAAGTTTTTCATACGAGCCAATTGTCACATTTTTATTGATCAGTTTCTCCTCAAGTTCTCTTGTCTTCGCAGTCAGAACTGTGATCCTCGCCAAATGTTCCGTGAGCGATTTTCTTAGATTTTCATTCTCTTTATTTAAATTACCAAGCTGAAATTTGAACCATTTTACTTCAGAATTCCTGGCTGAAGTCCCTTCCTTAGTCTCATCGTTCTTCAAAGTTAGCTTCTTACGTAAATCTAGAAGCTGTTCTTCCAGATTCCTGATGGTATCTTCATAATATGACTGTTTTGTTGACTGTGTGGATAGTAGTTCATTCAAACTTGCTTCGCTTTTTGCAAGCTCAATTTTCAATTTGTTTCTTTCTACTGAAATGTCCAAGAAGCTCCTCTTTAAACCATCTCTCTCTGTAACTAGCATATCCTTTTCAGATCTGATATTCTTTGCTGTAACCTTAAAGCTAGTTAATTCCGATTTGCATTCAATATATTCTTGTAAGATTTTATTCGTTTGCACATCTTTGGCTGAAATTATTTGATTTAGATGATTGTTTCTTTGTAGAAGTTGGTTGTTATCTGCTTTTAATGTATTCAACGAATTTCCAAGGATTTTAGATTTTCTTGATTGTAATTCATTTTCGGATATTTGCACCTCTAAGTTCATTTTAACTTCGTGATATTGGTGGTTATATTTTTCCAGCTCATCTTTTAGTTTAGCTTGTCCTATTTTAGACTGTTCCTCTAATACTTTTAATTTATTTTTTAACTGTTTTATCTTTTCTTTGTAGCCCCTTTCGTCATCAGACATTTGTCCAGGTTCACCCTTTTCTGTTATGAGCTTACGTGGTTTTGAATCAGATTCTAACATTTCCACTTTTTTCTCTAAATAACTATTTCTTTCCTCTAATGTCAAAATTGCTTCCTTAGCATCTTGTATAATTTCATTATCTGAATCAATTTCAAACTTTCCATTAAGCGATTCAAGATATTCCGCACGAGATGTCAATTGATCGACAGTACCTAACAGCTTTATATTTTGCTGTTGTAACTCCATAATATCTCTAAATTTCTCAACATTTTCAGAAATTACTAATGCCGAATCGCTATACTCGGTATTAATATCTTCATCATCTAAGATAGCCTTCAGAAACTTTTGTTCTTCCTTCGGTAGTGAATTTCTTGAGTTTCCAAATACTTCTATATTAATCAACAGATACCTAACTTGATTCGCCAGATGTCTACACTGTCCTTTTAATAAACTTTCAGTTTCATATAGGTTTCTAATTTCGTTACCCATATCTTTTATCATCTTATCTTTATCCTTATTATCATTTTTGGTATGTTCAAACAGTAACGATATATTGGTTAACTCGTCTTCTAATGAGGTAGTCCTATCATTGAATGAGTTTATCATTGGTATTTTATTTTGAAGTTCTGTTATGAATAAATTTAACTTCTCTTGTAACTGGGATTTCATATCTCTTTCATGAGACAATTCCTTTTGAAGGGCAATTATACTACCCCGATGATCATCCTTCTCATTTCTGTTGTGAGTAGTATTATTATTGTCTTCTTCCATCAATTCCAGCTCCCCAACTTGGGCTTCTAAATGAACCCTATCTTGTTCTGAGTACTGTAATCGTTTCCTTAGTACAGATAGTTGTTTTACAAGCTCGTTATATTCCTCCTCAGTAGGATGTACCTTCTCACTTTCAGTTCCGAATTGTTCATGGAATTTACTTTGAAGATTCTTAACCTGACCCTCTAACATGGCGATCAAGTCTTTTTGTAGTTTGGTTTCTTGGTCATATTCTTCTTTATCAATCTTGGCACTATTTTCTATATCTTTCATTTCATTTTTTTTTAATTTAGTTTCTTTTTCTAATTGGTCGTATTTTTCAGATAACGATGATCTTTGTTCTTTCATGAGTTTTATTTCATTTTTAGACGACAAAAGATCATTTACGGATCTTGCTATGATTTTCTCTTTCGAATCTCTGTATTCATGAAATTGTTGATCAATTTTGTGTATTTGGTCTTCCAGAGACGCAGATTTCCTTTCACTATCGTTTAGAAGTTGTTTGGTCTTTTCTAGTTCTGTCTGTAATGTTAATGTTTCAGTTTCCTTCTCACCTAAATGATTTATTATCTTTCCATATTTTTCATTTTGAACATTCTTATTTTCTGAAATTTGATCCATTTGGGACTTTAATGCCAAAATTTCATTTACTTTACTATTTAATATTTTAACTAGTCCTGTCTTTGTTTCCTTGAGTTTAGTGAAATCTTGTTTTAGTTGTATGGATTGTTGTATATCCTTTGATGATTCAATTTCCTGGTTAAGTGTATTTAATTGACTTTCTAATTCCGATTTTTGATTTTTGACAGTATTAATCTCATTAGATAAATGATTAATTTCTAATTGTAAGTCATCATCTTGTTGTTTTACAGTTCGGATTTGTCCTATCTTTGAATTCAGCTCAATGTTAGACTCTTGTAAACTATGGAAATATCGCAGTTGTTCACTTAGTACTTGTAATGTATCATCGTTTAATATCTGCAATTGATCTTTAGATACTTTGAAAAAGGATGAAATATGATCAAGATCCACTTGTCGAACGTTTTCTTTACTTGGTTCTGACATTTGTAAACTTGTATTGTTGAAGCGTGTTACCTAATTTTTCGATTAAATATGGATGTTCTTTTAATTGATTAATTTGCTTAATAAATACTTGAACGATTAGGACGAGAAACTCAATTCTTTCTGTGCAATTTACTAGTCTTTATATTTGAATTATTATGTCTTTAAAAAGTTGGTTATATACCTGTATTAGGTGAATGTTAATCCTTACATGATGTTTATTGTGTAAATGTAACCAGCTCTTATTTAAGGCCTTCACTAATTTCAATTTTCAGCGGTTTTGATTAAATCATGTTTTGCATTTCCAAGCCCTTACCTAGAAAATATTAGGGTTTTACATCACTATACACGAATTAGTCCTATCGCTCTTTTGTGACTGTTTCAGTAAATATAACATCCGTACATCTTTGCATTTTTCCACTTTCTTTTTTTGTTTTTTTTCTCCATTTTTTACATATTTTGAAAGCCCGAGATTTCAAACATTTTCCTTAGAAACAAGGGAAGAACTATGCGTAAGCCACACACAATTTCTTGATGTAAAATGAGAAAACTGAAAAATTTCAAATTGACCATTGAATGAAGGACCGAAAGTAACTAAGTGACGAAATTTACACTGCAATCTAACTGGGAGAACTAAATTTTCTATACCTTACTAACGATGTCAAAGGACTTTTTGATAGTAATTCATGATATCGTTATTTGATTATTAGTCTAATAGGTTTAAACGTTAGGTTAAAAGAGGGACTATTTTATTTGTTAACGTTTATTTTTCTTTTTGTTTATATTTAGGAACTGTACGAGACCAAGATTCAAAGATGCAAATGTATGTGAATAACGTTTGAGATATAAGAGTAGTGTACTGATGAAATAAGAGAGATGATAAAAATATGAGAAAGAACTAGGAAAATATTATATGAAAATGAAGAAGGAGTGTGGACTTAAAAATAGACAACAGTGATGCGAATACAAGATCACGTAATGATATGATACTCCTACCGGGAGATTTGAATACGAAACGTAGTGGCTATATGAATACACGAGAAAGAACACAAATATATGAATTACAGACACTATACCATACTTTCCCTTCAACACGAACACTACTTATAAGCTACGAATACCAATTTGAATTATTTTTACTAACAAATATATAATTAATCCTTCACAATTTTTTTTATTGAATTTTCAATAACAAAAAATAAGACTAATTTACCATTCACTTTAATATAGTTTCGTCAAAACTTTAACAGGTAAGACCATTACCTTGGAAGTCGAATCCTCCGACACTATTGACAATGTCAAGTCCAAGATCCAAGACAAAGAAGGTATCCCACCTGATCAACAAAGATTAATCTTTGCTGGTAAGCAATTAGAAGATGGTAGAACTCTTTCTGACTACAACATTCAAAAGGAATCCACCTTACATTTAGTTCTAAGATTAAGAGGTGGTATCATTGAACCATCCCTAAAGGCTTTAGCTTCTAAGTACAACTGTGACAAATCTGTTTGTCGTAAGTGTTACGCTAGATTACCACCAAGAGCTACCAACTGTAGAAAGAGAAAGTGTGGTCACACTAATCAACTACGTCCAAAGAAGAAGTTAAAATAGATGTATTCATCTCTTATTATATATCTACTATTTTCTTCCTTTTTTGGTATGCATGAAATATGTACTCTTCAATTTCCACATTTGCCTAGTTATATTTTGGTTTAAATAAAACATATAAAATATATATAATTTATAGTTTATATTAAAATCGATATCAAATATTATTAATATGAGATTGTGCATGGAAGAAGTGGGATATGGGTCTTGTTACGTATGACGAATGTTCGTGGCGGTGTCTGAATATCTCAAAATGGAAACTAGTTCACAGCTACAAACTTTGCCCTTCGCCAACCCCAAACATTAAAATATAACAATTTTATTTAAACAAAATACAATAATCCATTTATTTATTTTTTGTTAGGCATTAAAAAAAAGGTTACTACGTAATATAAAATAATGTACAAATTTAATGAAAGAATAATAAATATGTAATGCATACGTTTGTGTGTCATTCAGACATCACAATTAAAAAATTTTCTTGGTTTCCCTTATCGTTAAAAATTAAAATTGAAATCAAAATTAAAAGCTTTCATCATCTCTTGGTGATGATGATTCAATTACTTCGAATTCTTGATTATGTCTTTCAATTTCTTCTTCTTCCTCAGGATCTAATCTATCTGAATCGATTGTTGAATTATAACTTCTGAAACATATCCAGAAACATACACCTGCAACGAAACAAGCAACAGCCAAACCACCGAATAACCAAGTATAATCAGGATCCTTAGAGACAGGAGATAAAGCACAACCAATAGCTGAACCAAATGCATTAGTAACTAAAAAGATTGACATAATGAAAGATTTCATTGAATCTGGAGCCTTTGAATAAGCATATTCTAAACCTGTAATTGAAGCGAAAATTTCTGAGAAGGCAATTAGAACATAAGCGGGAACTTGCCATGCGACATGAATTTCATTTGGACCATTACAACTTAATGGATGATTATAACATGGTGGTGCAGTATAAATAAAATGTTGTAATACACAAGCCCAAGTCATTGCAAATGCACCAAATGTGAAACCCCAGAAAATTTTAGTAATTGGTTTGAAAGGAGTATATTTTCTAATGAAAGGATATAAGAAACTTTCAAAGATTGGGATGAAAACAATTAAAGCGATAGAATCAATAGCTTGGAAAATATCATTTGGTAAACCATGTAATTCTAACATTGAACCTTGAGTAATGAAAGTACTTATCATTTGACCGTAACAAGTCCAATAAATTGGATAGAAAAGGAAAACTTTACAAGCAGCTAAAGCGACTTTAATTTCATCAACGAATTTATCACTCCATGGGAAATTTTGTTCTGGATATAAAGATGGTCTAGCTACATCGAAATTAAATTTATTCTTAGTAACTAACCATAGGACTTTGAAACATTTTGAGATAACTTTTTCACCGATTGGTGGTCTAATATAACTATTTCTACCAAACACCAGAACAATAACAGCGACCCAGAAGAAACAGAAAGGTAATAAATAAGCAGCCCAGAAATCGACATGTTCTTCTAATTAAGTGGTAGCAATAACAGATAAAGAACCAATATTAATCATTAAATAAAAAGTCATAAAAACGTTTTGTAAAGTAATATTTGGATCCTCAATGACTCTTTCACCACTTTTCAAAGTTTTAACTGTTGGTTTCCGCTTTGGTAATTGATCTGCAATTAAAACAGATAAATTAGCTTTAATCATACCTGTTGCCAAACCAATTAAGATAATAGCAACGATAAACCCACCTAAACCTGTATTTTTATCTGTAATTGAAGGAATAGATGTAATAAATAAGATAAAGATACCAACTAAATAAATACCAGTACCACAAGCAATAGTATTATATTTACCCCAATAAGTATCAGCCATATAACCACCGAAAATTGGTGTAATATAACACCAAAATTGAAAGAAATAAGATAAACCAGTAGCACCTGAACTATCTAATTGTAAAAGACCCTTTGGATTATCCGTTGGACCATTAGACATATAATTTTGGAAAGGAGCAGATAAACCATAATAAGAGAATCTTTCAGATAATTCTACAAGAGCGATTAACCAACATCTAAATGGAATCTTACCGGAGACGTGTCTTAAAGTATCCATTTCTTCTTGAGTTGGTACTTCACCATCTTCGAAATTTTGTTCATCCATAATTGCAATTTCTGCATTATTTTTTTTCTCTTCTTCACTTATTTGATAAGTTTCTGTATCTATAATATGATCTTCTGTTGATACAGCTGTTTTCTTTAATTCGATAATATTATCCTTTTCATCTGAATAATCTAAGGTATCCACCTTTTCCATTGATGGATGATTAGGCGACATATTTGTAGAGTTGAATGTAAATGTAAATGTCAATGTATATAATATACTTGATTATATTATTAGTTATAAGCAATACAAATAATAATAGTAATTAAGAAATAAAGAATAGGTAAACCTTGAAATGATTTTAAAATGATTTATAAAGTAACATCTTATATACAAAAATAAAAAATTATAAAATTCCCAAGAAGCTTCTACCTCCCAGATTCCCATTCCCCCCGAACGTCCATGAACAATCGTTATCATAAGTCACCGACACATTCGTTCAAGATAAGAAGGGATAGGAAAAGAAAATTAAAACTAAAATTAATAGAATTTCCAAGATCGATGACAAACAGTGAAATTTGTCAATCACTACGATAATTCAATACTCCTTACATCAATAGATAGAGATATCTATAATATTACCAAAGACTCACTTCTTTCTCACTAAGAATCTTCAGTACATACGCATATCAGTTTCTCATCTGTATCTTACATCAATAGCAATTATCCATGGATTACTAAAAATTTTTCACTCGAATGACCAAAGCAATTAGTATCTTTCTACCACTGACACATTTTTCATTGCGGTGTCTCTGTCTCGATGCTGTGATGAATTCTGATATGGCAATTTTGTATTATACAGCCGTAGCTCAAACTTGAAAAAATCATTTTTTTTCTGGTTTGTCACAAAATGGGTGTCTGTACGGGATTATCTTTGTTGTAGTATCACGCGGCTCCATCTTACTACCGATCCCGATCACTCAGAAACCAGTGTAGAATACAGTAAAAAATTGCCTAGTGACACATAAAATAGTGTCGTCGAAATTGCAAAAACAAAAGATAACGAAATGGAACAGCACAGTGCAGCGCCGCAGCACCGCACAGAGAGCGTGAACCGATCAGAGTGACCGGAGCGGATCGGGTTGTTTGCTTGCTTGTTTCTTTTCTGTCTCTCTGTTTCTAATAGTGGGTGATACAGAAGATCGTACGTAGTACACACGTAATAAGTAATAATAGAACCAATAATTGTTATTGTGTCTTCAATTAATTAATGGTAAGCAAGAGAGTTGGCTGGCGGTGCCGCATAATTTAGTATCAATTATTGAATAGGTGACCGATAACGGTAACAGCTATATCAACGTATTTCTTCTATCAGAGAACTGTTCAATTGTCTTTTCGATAAATTATGTGTCAATGATTACAACGTATCTTAATAATAAAATTGTGTCTTCTTATGATATGTGCTTCTGCTTCTGCTTCTGCTGCTACTTTAGTTCTTACAAATTTCCGTGGGAATTACTTTTTTACACAGTTAAATAATTTACATATTAACTTTACTATTTGACTTTATCTGTTGGTTACAGCCACACAAGAGTGATACGAAACATACTTGATTAATTTATTAATATTGATTTTATTATGAGTAGACTCATAATCTAATATCTATTAATTTATTAAAAAATAAAGGTGTGTGCGTGATAGTCAACCAAGCAAAGATATATGTTTGCTTTTCCGCGGCTTCGGAGAAGAACTAATTGCTATCACGTCTAGAAAATGGAGTTAAGAAACATATGTTGTTTGATAGAAACGACTATTTCCGGGGCCTATGTCGGAGATATGTTACTGATAGTTACCAACGGAGATAACATCACAATAATAAAAAAAAAAAAATAGGGTGTGCAGTTATGACACATTAATATACTATACAATTTTGATAAAGTTAGTCATTTTAATATCAAGAATAATTGTTATCAGTTCAATCATCTCATAATTTTAAATTATTGTTATTATTATGATATTCAAGTTATGTTTCGATACGTTACTGTGCAGATATAAACATATATATCCTTACACATATCTTACCAAATATTTACATTATTATCAGTTACATTCATTCTTGGCATACTTTCATTTCGTTATTAAGTAAATCTCTTTTCTATTGTCACTTAACTATTGTTTAATAATTTATGTACATGCTCTTGCATAATTAACAAAATATTTTTGACTTCCCGCATTCATTAAAAATCAATTTTTTTTCAATTTTTTTCAATTTTTTTTTCGAAATATTTATTTTTTTTTCATCTCCTTCGTTATTTTCGCTTTGTGAAAAATTTCAATCTGCGAAGGAAAAAAAAAAAGAAAGTAAAAAATTTAAATTATTCGATGAGCTAACTTAACTAGTCATTTAATAATAATAGTAGTAGTAATAATAATTGTAATACATATCTTATTTTTAAACGCTAGTTCATATTATTTATATACAATATTTCTAACTTTTATTAGACACATACAATTACACATAATCAATTGATATATTTGACAATATGGCTAAAGAAAATAAAGAAGAAAAAATCCCAAAATTAAGTTTAAAGGAACAAAAGAAAGAAAAGGAAGAAAGTTCCAGTTCCAGTTCTAGTTCTTCAAGCTCTAGTTCCAGTTCTAGCTCCAGCTCCAGTAGCTCCAGTGATTCAGAATCTAGTTCAAGCTCCTCCAGTTCTAGCTCTTCAAGCTCCTCCAGCTCTTCTAGTTCAAGTGATTCCGATTCCAGCTCAAGTTCTTCTAGCTCCTCCAGCTCTAGTTCCAGCTCTTCTAGTGATTCAGACTCCGATTCTTCAAGCTCTAGTGACTCTAGCTCTAGTTCATCAAGCTCTAGTTCCAGTTCTAGCTCCAGCTCCAGCTCTTCAAGTGATTCCGATTCCGATTCTGATTCCAACTCTTCATCTAGCTCCGGCTCTTCTGATTCTGATTCTTCTTCTAGCTCTAGTTCCAGCTCCGATTCAGACAGTGACTCAGACTCATCATCTTCTAGTTCCAGCTCTAGCTCTAGCGATTCTAGCTCGTCTTCCAGCTCGTCTTCCGACTCATCTTCCGACTCATCCTCATCCTCCGACTCCTCAGATTCTGAAACTGAAACAACTAATAAAAAGAGAAAGATTGAAGAACTTCCCGAAGATTCTAAAGAAGAACCAAGTAAAGAATCAACAATTGATTCAACTTCAACAAATACAACAGAATCTAATAATAAAAGAACTAAATTAAATATATCAGCAGGAACAGATGAAATTAAAGAAGGTCAAAGGAAACATTTTTCAAGAGTTGAAAGATCAAAAATTTCTTTTGAAGCTTGGGAATTAACTGATAATACATACAAGGGTGCAGCTGGTACTTGGGGTGAAATGGCAAATGAAAAATTAGGTAGAGTAAGAGGTAAAGATTTCACTAAAAATAAAAATAAAATGAAAAGAGGTGGTTATAGAGGTGGTTCAATTACTTTAGAATCAGGTTCTTATAAATTTACAGATTAATCCCCCCATTTTTCATTATTTAAATAAAATTTATTTTGAACCTATATATATCATAAAAAATGTAATAAGAATATCTCAAATTGACGTGCGTATTGCATCAGCATATAATTTATATTATTATTTCTGTATATAGAGTCTTTATATAAGTTTTTTTTCTTATCCCATGAAACTAATCACTCTTGTCCTTCTTTTCGACAAAGTATTATTTCTATTAAGTTTCGTATCATCATCATCAGAATCATTACTACCTAAACTTGCAAGACCATTTTCAATCAATGTATCCATATCATGATCTGCACAAATTGGTACTTCATCATTAAATATGAAATAATCATTTTCAATAATTTTTTTACAAATAAAACATTTTAAACAATCAATATGGAATCTTTCCATATTATCATTTTCAAGACATTCACCTTCTATAAATCTTGAACAAACTTGACAAATACTATGATTTTCTTCATGATAATGTTGTTGACAATAAGGTTTATCATTAAGAATATAACATGGAACCTTTTTATTAAATTTAATTGAACAACTAGTACATCTAAAACAATTTCTATGCCATTGTCCAGATAATTCATTTTCTTTCTTTGAAAATACGCCCTTTTCTGTAATTTCTTTACCACATAATCTACATGGTCCTTCACCTGGTGGATATTTAATTTCAGGTTCATTACTTAAAGGAGACGATGTCGTTGTCGTTGTTTTATTCTCGTTAAAATCTTTATCCTTTGGAACAAATTTATAAAAAGTTGGTGTTCCATCAACGTTATTAATACTATTACAACTATTATTATTATTAATATTTGTTAAAACTTGTAAATGTTTATTATCATTTAATGATTCATTATCACTATATTTTGAATCTGGTGATAAATCTTGATTTCTTAAAGGGAATCCCGATAAATAAGCACTTGATTTCTTCAATTTTGAATCGCCAATTAAATTTGAATCCTTTGAATTTCTTGTCATTGATGAACTATCAGAGATTAAATTTGAATTTGTATGACTTGACATTAAAGTTTGTGAAATTTCTTCATTTCTTGAGAATGAAACACCATCTAATTCTGCAATTAATTGTTCAACTTGTAAATTTTTAGACATTATTGTATCTGTACCCATTTCTTCCATTGGATCATTAATATGTGTCTCTGATACTTGATCAACTAATACTGAATCAGGTTCAAAATTTATACTATTTGTATTTTGTTTAATGAAATCAGGTTCTTTATAATCAAGATCCAATTCTTTCACAGGAGAAGGTAATTTTTTAAAATGTGATGAAGTTGAAGAATGAGATGAAGCAGGTTGTTGTGTAATCTCTGTGTCCTTTTGCAGACTACTATGATGTGTATTATTATTACTATTTGATCTTGATTGAGAACTCATTGAACTTGAATCATTTTGAGTTAACATCATGAATGATTTATCTATTGGATTCATATCTTCAATATTACTATTATTATTATTATTGTTTATTGGTATTGAATCTCTTTGTTTATTTTCAAAATTAAACGATTCTTGAGAGTCTTGATTTGGTTGTTGAACGAGGTATGGCTGTTGATGTTGCAACTGTTGTGGTTCTACTGGTGGAGATATACGATTATTCATTGGTGAGACCTTAGTTCCAGTAGGTTCAGGAAGTATAGGTAAAGTGACATCATGTGCATCGCCATTATTATTTGGCAAATTTTTAGTCGGGGTGAATTGTTGTTGATGAATATGTGATGTTGATTGAGTAGCGTTCATCGGCGTTGAATTAGTACCATTTTTATTAGTTTCGAAACCTGCTCTTTCGAATACTGTTCTATAACGTACATTGGGATTTAATTTAGGAAATGGTGAACCATAAACACCTGAATACATTGTTACAGTTATGTGTCTTTTTTAAATCTAATTGAGTTCAAAGAATTGTTAAATTCTAATAAATAATTACAATTATATACAGTTGTATATATAGCATAATAAATAAACAAATAAAAATTGGTCTCTTTTGCTATATTTATGAAATTTTTCAGCTGATGAATGGACGATCTTAACTCAGCCAAGAGAGAAAGAGGTAGAAGAAAATTGAGATTACCCACAAAGAACGCCAAAACGCGTCAGTAAAGATAATTTTACCTCCTTGCGGTGAAATTATCTGGGCAAGGCCCCCCCCCCCACACGGAAAAGGCAAGAGATGTTACACAGGCGGGTAGGCGGAGGACAGAGAAATTTTTAGACAGAGAGTTTAGTGGACAACACTGTTTCAAGTTAGAAGGACCAGGTAACGAGATTTCCACGCGGACGTATTATTCATACAGAGGACAAGTAACCATACAATATTGACAATTGCCAATGAGTTAGAATGCTTGTTTGTACTACATATCATTAACGCCGGCTGTTTCACACTTATATGATACTGCTATATAGTTGTTTTGCCAGTACAGTACAGGGATCAACAGGCTGACAACCTTTCCACCAAAACTGAAACAACCAAATTGTTGCCGTTTGCGGGATAACTCACACGGACACGGACACGGACACGGACACGGACACAGGAGATATAAGTGACCGTTCCGTGTTGCCAATTCAACGTATATCCATTTATTACATCGGATAAACTGAGCATAGTGTATGTTATGATAATCATTAACACCAAATTTAGAAAATACTGTATTATACTATTATATAAATATGCATATTCTTGGCTGGGTAGAAGAGCGTAAATGAATCCATGACTGATTATCGATATCGATGCAGTATATCAATCCGTCTATTCTCTCCTAACCTAAGATCAGCAGTTTATTTCCCATAAAGAATTTTTTTTTTCAGAATAAACTGGTTATTCACATTAACCTAGCTAAAATTCTAAATTAACGGATTTAGGTCGACCTATTGGCAGACATACTATAATTACCCTTCGACCGCATAACAGAGGAAGGGCTTGGAGAACATCAAACATGTATGGAATGTTACTTTTAACACTCTTATCAAGTTAACCATATGCTACTTCCCCCAGGTTTCTTAGAAATGGACTGGAACTAATTTACATGATAGTATATTTACCTCCCTTTCTATACGTTTCTCATTCCGATAAATTAATAAACTCCGGGGATATACACTAACAAGAATATCCATTCCACACTTCTTATAACAACAATGTCAACTGTCAACATAGATATATCGATGTCTGTTGTAATGTCATCTTATCTTGTAATGCCTAGCCCTAACTTACCTTGTACCACTTTACATACAAACTACATCACATTCTCCACCACGAAACAGACAGCCCTAATTATGTAACGAGTAACACTCACTGCCATATTACATACGCGCACAAAAATATGAATCTCTGCGAAGAAACTGCCGTACACCCCACTAACGGAGGTTCATATAACCGGAGAATAAATTAAGTACCATAACGAAAAATTTACAGTGAAGTAAGCAGGGTACAACAACAGAGAAAAAACGATTTGAATAACCAGCACATAAGGGAAGGTGGGGATGCGAATATACAGATACAGATACAAAGGAATAAATAAATATAACAAGGGTTCCATTTACAAAAGAGGGAGCATTATTATTTGGAGACAATAGAATATAGATAAGAATACGGTATAGGTATGATGGATACTAATGATAGGTATTCTGCTACTCAGGCATTGATACAGAAATATTATGATTATATGTTAGGTTTACCTACTACAACAACGACGAATGGGACAGCGACTGGGACAGATGAGACTACTGTTATTAATAGAGGTACAGACAATAATAATAAATTACAAGAAGAGAATAATTCATTAATTAGGAGAAGGTTTATTGATAATTTGATACGACATAGTCGATCTAGACAAACTAGTACGTTGGATGAAACAGATGCAGAGACAGATAATGAAAAATATTCAATGATTAAATATAATAGTCCCTATGGTACAGATTCAAAGGAATCAAGTACCGAGACAGATAATCGCAGTGAACAAGATTTAAATATGTTTGATAAATTTAAAAATGTATTATATGCGATTTTCGTAGGAGATTACGAAAGAGATGTATTGATTGAACGTGTAACAATACAAAAGAAACATGCAATGACTTTCGATGATTGGAGAAATGCTGCATTAGAATTAGATTCATTAACAAATAAAACAGATTGGAAAAAAAAGAAAGAATCGACATTATATGATTATCAATTGATTGAAGATGTCACAATGAAATTAAAGGAGGCAAGAATTAATAAAGATTATGCTCAATTACTATACATTATTAGAACTAATTGGGTTAGAAATTTAGGTAATATGGGTAATGTCAATTTATATAGACATTCATACGTGGGTACAAAATATTTAATCGATGATTACATTGAGGAATCCAAAGCATCACTAAATTGTTTAGTATCAGAATCAGATTTAGATGATAGATATTTAATGGGGATTTTACAACAAACAAGAAGAAACATTGGTAGAACCGCGTTAGTGTTAAGTGGTGGTGGTACATTTGGTATGTTTCACATTGGTTTACTTGCTACATTATTCGAATTAGATTTATTACCTCGTGTCATTAGTGGTAGTTCAGCAGGTGCAATCGTTGCAAGTATATTAACTGTTCATCATAAGGAAGAAATACCCGCACTATTAGATCATATCTTGGATATGGAATTCAATATATTTAAAGATGATGACGAAAAATCTGAAAGTGAAAATTTCTTAATTAAATTTCAAAGATTTTTCAAAAATGGTACATGGTTCGATAATAAACATTTAATTAATACAGTTATTCAATTCTTAGGTGATTTAACATTCCGTGAAGCTTATAATAGAACAGGTAAAATCTTAAACATTACTGTTTCTCCAGATACTTTATTTGAACAACCACGTCTTTTAAATAATTTAACAGCTCCAAATGTGTTAATTTGGTCTGCTGTTTGTGCATCATGTTCTTTACCTGGTATATTCCCATCAAGTCCTTTATATGAAAAGGACCCAAAGACAGGGAAACAGATTCCATGGTCAGGTTCAAGTTCTGTTAAATTTGTTGATGGATCAGTAGATAATGATTTACCAATTTCAAGATTATCTGAAATGTTTAACGTTGATCATATTATTGCATGTCAAGTCAATATTCACGTTTTCCCATTTTTAAAATTATCCTTATCATGTGTAGGTGGTGAAATAGAGGATGAATTAAGTGCAAGATTGAAAAGAAATTTAACTAAAATGTATAATTTTATGGCTGATGAAATGATTCATTTATTCGAAATTGGTTGTGAAATTGGCATTGCTAAAAATACTTTGACTAAATTAAGATCTGTATTATCACAACAATATTCGGGTGATATAACAATTTTACCAGATATGAATACTTTATTAAGATTTAAACAACTTTTATCTAATCCATCAAAGGAATTCTTATTAAGAGAAATTACTAATGGGGCAAGAGCAACTTGGAGGAAAATATCAATTATTGAAAATCATTGTGGTCAAGAATTTGCATTAGAGAAAGCAATTTCTCATTTAAGAGGTAGAATTATTGTATCTTCATCAATTAGAAATCCATTACAATTTAATGATGCCCCAATTGGTTTAATTAAAGCTGCTCAAAAATATCATACTAAGAAAAATAAACAAAAGTTATTAGAAGCAGCAACAAAACCAAATTATAATAATAATAATAATAATAATAACAACAACAACAACAATAATAATAATAATAAAGGTGTAGATACCGTTGCAGTTGATTTCACAGGTAACAATAACAAAGCAAACGACGAAGAATCTCCAAAGGATAGTTCTAGTAATGTTGGATCAGATAGTAAAAAATCATTGAAATCGATGCTTAATGATAGTGAAGAAAAAAATTCAACACCTATTGGTGGAATCGAAACAGAGGAATGTGATGATAATTTAGTCGATACGGAATCAACAAATTCATTACTTATGTTAAAGAATAATAATGAAAGGAATCAACAAGACGTAAACGGTTTGAAGGATGATCATTTAGGTGGAAACCATAGTATTCATTATCGTCGTAAATCTGATAGTATTTCCAGACCAAGGAATAGTAAATCATTGTCATTTTCAATGGGTTCTCCACATGTACGTAATTTAAGAGATTCAACTAGAAAGATTAATTCTAGTTACAAAGATCATGGTCACAAGGCAAGTACGGGTCATATTTTCCCATTAGCAGCTAAAAATATGAGTGGTTTAGATTATCCGGATTTTGAGACCATAAATAATGAATTAACTAATAATATTTCTGGTGATAATAGACCTTTGACATTAACACCATCTGAAAACACTCCTGCAATCGAAGAATTACTTAATGAATCTGACGTGACACCAACAACAAGTCCAAATATGCTAATCAATAAGGAAAAGGATACATTCTATATCGATTCAGATACCGATGAGAAGGATGAATTGGACAAATATAATGTTCAACCTAATGATAAGATCACATATGAGTACGGTTCAAGCACCCCAAAATCATTAAGAAGACACAGTGTCGATGATAGAATCAAAAAAGAAAAATACGGTAATGGCAACTCATCTAATATGTTTAGACAAAATTCTTTAAATATTGGACGTAGTACTACAGATTCACCAAAATTAATAAGAACACAAAGTAGACCGCATACTGTTAGAAACATTGATATAGATGATGGTGTTTCACCTTTGGACCATAAGGAGACATCCGATGCGGATCGCACCATATAATCTCGGATAAGCCAATTACAGTTCGGATCTTACTACTAATTTCACTATATATTCCATTAATATTATTAAATACGCATATATCAACAGAGCTCATATTATGAATGATCTAAACGTCTTGACAAACCACATAGTCCTATTCCTCTCTTCATCTTGAGGGGATGACCTTGATATCGATCCTGTGGAAGGAACAACTGGGCTCAGTGCACTGCTTTACTATGGGAACCGGAAACCGAAAAAAGAGGCGAGCCGAGAGACACACACTAAACCAACAAAGTTTCAAGTTCCAAATTCATCTGCCTTGCAGAAACGAATTACATAAGGGAACAAACGACATTGAATAAATAATGTTGAGCAACGTAGTATATATGGATAACTGCTACTAATAGATAACTGACAAATATTTATATCATAATAATTGTTTCATAATAATTGAGATAGCAATTATAAAAAGATGAGTGAGTTCCCAGACACTTCCGGACACAACAATGGTATCGCTACCAATAACGATACAAACGATGCGAATGATGGAATTGACAATTTCTTTGCCGATTTAAATGATGAAATGACCTTTGGTGGGATGGAAGATGATCCTGAAGATAATGATTTCCTAGATATGTACAATTTAACTCCCAGACAACGTGTAATGTATAAAATTAAAAAGTTGATATACCAAGGGAAAAATAGATTCGATGCTTTAAAGGTATGGCAGAAATGTCTAGTTTATGCAGCAGCTGTAGTGTTTTTCATTGCTGGTATACTTTTCCTAGTGTATCGTCATAAGATTATGGATAAAATTGTGGAAACTTCTAATGACTTGGAAAGCAAGACATCTACTCAATTCGTATTGTTAATATTAATCTTTATGGTGGCATTCCCTCCATTGATTGGTTATTCATTTTTATCTACAAGTTGTGGTTTGATATACGGTGTATCCTTCCACGGCTGGATTATTTTAGCAATAGGGTCAGTATGCGGTTCTGTAGCATCATTTGCAGTTTTCAAAAATATCTTACATTCTAGAGCTGAAAAGTTGATACATGCTAATAGAAGATTTGAAGCGTTTGCTTCGATTTTACAAGAGAATAACAGTTATTTGATTCTTGCATTGTTTAGATTATGTCCATTCCCATATTCATTAACTAATGGTGCAGTCGCAGGTATTTATGGTATCTCCTTACGTAATTTTGCAATTGCCAACGTCATTACAACACCTAAACTACTAGTTTATTTATTCATTGGTTCAAGAATCAAGAATTTAGCAGGGACAGAATCAGCAGGATCCAAATTATTTGATATTATTAGTATTCTTGTTGCTGTATGTATCCTAATGGTTACTGCATGGATACTTTACTATAAGACAAACCAAAGATACAAACAATTGCAACGTCAAAATGAACAAGCACCAATTGACTCCTTAGGTGAAACCGATTTTGAAATATGATGTATATATTTAATAGCGTTATATAGAAAATACATATATACTGAATCAGAAAAAGTACCATAACAAAGCGTAATGTTTAATTATAGTGTCATTCATGTTACAGATCATGAATGATAAAACTGACCGCAGTGTTACTCTTGATTGATGATTCATTGATTCCAAGCTTTATGATTGTCTTCTTTCTATTGTTTCTTAACTCCGAGAGATGCCCGAATTTTGTTAACTAAGCTCGAAAATTATATATTTATGTAGATCTGCTGTTTCAAACTACAAGATAGTTCAAGAATGATATCACCCACATAGACAGTTTAAAGGATACTAGGATTTTTTTAAACTAAAAATGATACCAAGTTTGATTAAGAGACCTTTATTATCTTCAAGACCTCTATTTAGAAATGCCACCTCCACACTTATCGGTAGAACATCTACGCGATATGTCAATTTAACACCGTCTCTTACAAGACAATATTCTAACTATCAATACCAAAGATTTAACAATCAAAGAGGTAACTCATTTACGCAACTATTATTTGACCCGGTAGGAAGGAAATATTTGGCAATAATATTTGGTGGTGGTGCTTTATTTTATTTTACTCACAGGGAAGAAGCACCAGTGAGTGGTCGTAAAAGGTTCATTTGGATCCCACGTTGGCTTGAGTTAAAAATCGGTAATCATACTTATAAATCAATGATTAGAGAAACAGGACATTCGATTCTTCCTGAAAATCATCCAATGACAAGAAAAGTCGAATCTGTATTTGGTAAGATTGTTGAAGCTGCTTACAAGGATCCAGCAATTGATAAAAGTGTACTGGATGGTGTCCAATGGAGGATTCATGTGGTAAACGATCCTACCCAACCACCAAATGCGTTCGTACTGCCAGGTGGGAAAGTGTTTGTCTTTAGTAGTATTTTGGGAATATGTAAGAATGAAGATGGTTTAGCAACTGTTTTGTCTCATGAATTTGCGCATCAATTGGCTAGACATACTTCTGAGAATTTATCAAAGGCACCTTTATATGCCATGGTTAGTATACTACTATATTCTGTTATAGGTGTTAATGGTCTTGATAATTTATTAACCGATGGTTTATTAAGAATGCCCGCATCAAGACAAATGGAAACTGAGGCAGATTATATTGGCCTAATGATCATGGCAAGAGCTTGTTTCAATCCATCTGAAGCAATCAAAGTTTGGGAACGTATGAGTGACTTTGAGAGGAAATCGAGCATGAATGGTGCACCTCTTGAGTTTTTAAGTACACATCCAGCCAGTGAGAGAAGAATACAAAATATGGAAAATTGGATGACCCAAGCTTATGATGTTCGTGAACAAGCAGATTGTAGTGCTACAACTAGTTATTATAAAGATTTCCAAAAATCAATATTTGGTTCATCACTTCCTCAAGTACAATCTCCATTATCCCCATTCCCGGGGTTCTAAGTCTAATCCGGATCCGATATATAAACTATTAAGTAGCGTACTTATGTAAATAA
Organism: Kazachstania sp. M6911; assembly: GCA_037040125.1. Classification (NCBI taxonomy): domain Eukaryota; kingdom Fungi; phylum Ascomycota; class Saccharomycetes; order Saccharomycetales; family Saccharomycetaceae; genus Kazachstania; species Kazachstania sp. M6911. The sequence continues at coordinate 34,076 of JAXQGP010000132.1, forward strand.
ATATCATTAATGATTCATGTCATGTCTATCTATATACGTTAAAAAGGTCTTCTTCTTTTAAATCCAATGAAACTTCCTGATGAATTTGAAGTTTTGTTCTCTTTTTTTGAATTATCAAGTTTTATGTTTTGTGGCAACTTTTCTCTATATGTAACAGCATCTCTTGCCATATTATCGATTAACACTTTACGTCTTTGAATACAATTAGCCAATTTTTCAGAAACTAATTTACGAGCTCCTTCAAATTCAAATTTATTAGCTCTAGTACTTGAGTTATTATCAAGAATTCCCATAGTATATTCATTTTCAGTGCTTTGCTTCTTCATATCATATAACAACAGGCCGGATTCCATTAACCAGAATGGGTCAACCGCTGTAACACAAACAAGATACTCCGATGAGGTCATCAATAATTCATTATAAATAACATATTGTGGTAGATCTCCCATCCCAAATAAGGCACTGGTAGGATGTATTTGAGTATGCATACCTGTTCTTAGATGACTATATCGTTTCAAACCAGATAATTTAGCAGCTTGGTGACTAAAACCAGTACATATACAATGACGGATAACATCCCAATTCGAACCTATAGATTTTAAACGAATGTTCTGTGTCTCGATAACTCGTAATAACTGCTTTCTAATATCTTCAGCTTTAGCTAGCGACCGACTTTGCATGAAAAATTTCGAACACCATTTGGAGGAAAATCCATTACTTTTCCACTGTAAATATACATTTAATAGTGTCAAATGATCAGATCCTGCTATGAAGAATCTTCCTCTTGCTTTATCTGATTCTTTCTCCCTTCCTTTAGGCCTTTGAAATATCTGCGGTATAGATAACATGGATACAATAATCAACATCTCAGAGCTACAACCAAATTCTACAGACTTTAATAAAATCTTAGAAAGCGCAGGTTGAAGTGGCAATTTTGACATTTCTATACCTAATTTAGTCAATTCTCCAAAATTATCAATCGCACCCATAGACCATAATTCATATAAGGAACTCAGTAATGTCTGAATAGGTGGCATATCAATAAAAGCAAAATCTAAAATATTTTTAATTCCTAATGATTTTAATAAAAGTACTGTATTTGATAAATTAGTTCTTTGAATTTCTGGGATAGTAGACGAATACATATCATTTTCTGCAGTTTCTTCCGTATACAATCTATAAGCAATACCAGGTGCAGTACGACCAGCTCTACCTGATCTTTGATTGGCATTTGCCAAAGAGATCGGGGTTGTTGCCAAAGCATCTAAACCTATGCGTGGATTGTAAACCTTTAATTTAGAGTATCCACAATCTATAACATATCTGATACCGTCAATTGTTAACGATGTTTCCGCAATATTAGTGGCAATAACAATCTTTCTTTTATTTGCATCCAATTTTCTAAAGATTCTGTTTTGCAATTCAGGAGCTAGTGCAGAATAGATTGGATATATTTCTATATCTTCAAGATCGTCATCAGGTGAAGTTAATTCACCTTTCTTACGGTATAATTCTAACAACCTCTCTCTTATAGTGTCTGTAGTTACTTCTACATCTTCTTGACCTGTCATAAATATCAATATATCACCACTTTGAATAGATGTTGACATGTGAATATTCACTGCTTGTTTGACTGCTGCCTCAACATAATCACTAACAGGGTACTTGGTATAATTCATCTCCACAGGAAATGTTCTACCAGGAATTGTAAACTGAGGTGCATTACCAAAAAATTTAGAAAATTTCATTGCATTCATTGTGGCAGACGTTATAATTAATTTCAAATCCTTCCTTCTCTGTAATAAATCTTTCAAGATCCCTAACATGACATCTGTATTTAAAGTACGTTCGTGCGCCTCATCAATCATAATGCAACTATATTTATCCAGATCATTATCTAAGAGCGCCTCTCTTAATAATATACCATCTGTCATAAATTTAATTTTAGTATTGGAGGATGAGAAATCTTCAAATCTGATAGTATACCCAACTTCTTCTTTTATTTTGACATCCATTTCTTGAGCAACCCTTTTCGCAACAGACATTGCTGCAACCCTACGAGGTTGTGTCACACCAATGATTTTCCCATTGGAAGTAAACCCATCTTCATATAAATATTGTGGAAGTTGGGTAGTCTTACCAGAACCCGTTTCACCAATAATTATAGACACTTGATTTTCTCTTATCATTGACAATAATGAGTTTCGACTTTTATAAGCAGGTAATGATTGTCGCGTAGCTTTAATATCCTCATTATAGCTTGGTTTATCGTACTTGTTAGATGTATTTGCCGATGATTTCTCATGACTGATTTCATTATTTAGCCCCAGAGCATTCCCAATTTTCGTACCTTCAACAGCTGTTTGCTCTTTAGCTCTTTGGGTTTGTTCCCTTTGTAATCGTTTTTTGTTAACCAGACCACTTCCCTTTCTAGCATTAACTGAAAAGTCACTTTCTGGGTTTCTGAAGGGGTTTATAGTATCGTCAACATTTGATAATTGAACAGTAGCACCAATGATTTCATCATTAGTAATAGAATATTTTTTTGCATAATCTATTAGGAATGGAGGTAGCCATTTTTTTCTTTGTTCTGTAGGCAAGATATTGAGCTGGATCTCTGAATGTAACGCATCTTGATATATCGATGATTGGATATGGTAATTTTTGTCAGTTGAATTGTGCGATGTTTTGTTTAGTTGAGAGCCTAATTCATTAATTTCTTCAATTTCTTCAGAGACTGGATTACCATAATCATCGTCAAAATCATACCAATCTTTATCAACCTGTGTTACCACAGAGCTGTCATCTTCAGTAGGTTTTAACTGTGATTTTTCAATGCTCATTGGTATCGGAGATACACTCTTTTGAGCTGAATATTCTTTTAATCGATCGGCATCCTTTTTCTTTAATCGTTTGAATTTAATTGCAGGTGTACCCTTAATATCCGGCGCATTTACAGGTGGTTTCTTAATGAATGGATTAATTGTTCCAGGTAGATCTAATTCATCCTCTTCACCCCCTTCATCTATATCCTCGTTACTATCATCTTCTAGAGTAATCTTAAATTTTCTCTTCTTTTGTTGTGGTAACAACACTGGTTTCTTTTCAATCTTTATTGGGTTCATAGCAGATTTCTGACCGTCATTACTACCCAACATATCAAAAACTTTCCCTAAGATTACATCCGAATCAGCAAACTTCCCCAATGCTTTACATTTATTTATGAATCCATTCTTATCCTGTTCATTTTGCAATTTCAACCTTCTAATCACTTTCACAAAATTTTCACTAACGTTACTTTTTGTATGATTCTGCAACAATTCCAAAATCTCCTGATCATTAGCCATTATCCCGGAATATAGAATATCAGTTATCTGACCTCTAGTACCCTTTCAATAGTCAGAGCTTAACTGGAATTCTACTGTGAGCTGTTCAATAGTTGACTGAAAGTCTGCCAATTTTTTTATTGATGAGGTTACCCTCAAATCCATTTTTTTTGTAATTTCTCGGTGAACTTCAACAGGAAGCGAACCATTTGTTTAGGGAACTGTGAACAACTTCGAACTCATTTTAATGGATCTGATTAGTGTGGTATATTTGAATGATATTGTGGATGTTACTACTTTTATTCGGTATATTACAACATACTAAAAAGAACCGTTTAGTTAAAATACGCCTCTGTTTGAAGAAATCGTACGAAAATGCTAGCGTTTACTAGAGGTATCCACGTTAACTCGGTGATAAGAAAAGAAGTAGTTGAAAAGGCTGCAACACAAGGTTTAAAAGAACTGAAGGGCGCTCAAACGATATATAATCCAAGAACATCCGCGTCTAATTACAAAGGTTACTTAAAAAATAAAACACCTGCTGGTATGTAC
>JAXQGP010000133.1:0-55478 GCA_037040125.1 Kazachstania sp. M6911
TTCTCCATAATCTTAATATTTGCTAACTTCTCATTACTCAATAATTGGATAAAATCTGGTATTAATACACCAACATTGTTCTTTGGTACAGGCACATTGAATAATGATGAAATTGTTGGCACAAGATCCATTTGTTGAATACTGGTTAAATATTGGAAATTGGAATGATCATCTAGTGTCATTGGGACTTGAACATCTTTTTGTGCAATTGGTCTATTGTACTTAGACAGTTTCTTTGAAAGGAATACCAAACCTGCGGATGTTTCACCAGGAGAAGAACCACCATGATTCCCAACATCATTCATCCCATGATCCCCCATTACGATCATTAATGCATCATCTTTCATATTTTTGTAAAGATTCTCAATTATTTGATCCATTTCTCTATGTTTTGCAGGCATAAAAGTAGAATTTGCACCACCTTTATGTCCGATGTGATCCAAGCCTAGATAATGTAATATAAGAACATCCCATTCTTTAGGATGACTCAATTGATCAGGAATATGTCTTGTAACATTCAAATCCACTTGTTCAAAATCACTAACAAAGAAGGAATTAGTACCTTCATATTCATCAAAAATTTCATTGGGAAGTAATTTCAACCATGTATCATCACCGAAAAATCTCATCTTGAAACCATTCTTGTGGAATTGATTTGGCCACGAATCTTGTTCTTTGATATTCGATGAGGAGTCATCCTCTGCAACATTCAATATAGCATCCAGGAAATTTGGGGTTGACCCTGTTGTAATACCCTTCAATCTTGGTAAAGTGACTGTTGGTGGATTCGAGTAGGCTGTGTAACCCCATGCTTCACCCGAATTGATCTTAGAATGAACAAATGAAAACCCAGAATTCTCCTGGCTATATAAGAAATCACTTCTAAGAGCATCTATTACGACAAATACTAGTTTGTTAAATACAGGTTTTGATTTCTTTTGAATCGTTGAGTCTATCGTGAAACCAGCGTCACCACTTAAGACATTTTTCTGTGGAAAGAATCCTGATAAAAATACGAAAACGCCTACCAACTGAAGTATCAGAGGTATCACCAGACTCTTAAGCATAATTGGATGAATGTTTATGGGTAGCTATGGATTTTTTCTCAACATCCAATATTATTTACAATTCGTCTGTTTGATGTTCTATTATATATTCTATCTGAATGTTCGCAATTAATTTTTCATTTTCACCTGTCGCGTTTTAGCCTTACATACAATGACGCGATCCTAGTTCGAGATATATATATATTAATAACGTGGACGATTTTAACATTAATACAAGAGTCAAAGGGTATATTCACAATTTTTCAATATTTAAATATATGGTTGAAGAAATTAAAAATGCTAGAAAAACTTCTACGAGAAACTTCTACGAGAAACATGAAAGTTTCAGTTGAAAAAGTAAGAACTAAAAACTCATAGTATATGATTCTGTATTCCAAACTACGTCTTTCTGGTAATTATAGCCTGGACCAGAATATTTAAATTTCCACTTCTGATTCTTCAATTAATCTTTTCCATCATAAGTGAACTATAAGAATTTGGTAGTGTCGGAATTTGCTAGATAAAAGAAGAAAAGAAAGATTCTAGAATCTTGCATAATTTCTACAATGCTAGTATTGGAGATTTATAATCACGATTAAATCCAATGTTATATAAAGGGAACAATATTTCATGTAATGAAATAATGTATTTCCTAATTATTTTGTATATTACTTTTAATTTGTATACTAAAAAGATCAGACGAATATACGTTGATCGATTAATATAATGATTTGTAAATTAATTTCTAAGAAATGGAATCTAAGAATTCAATTAAATATCAACAAAAAAAATTTCTTGGACAGTTTTGTTTATATTTAATTCTTCTCAAGTTCTATAGTTAGAATTGGATTTGTTTTAACCCTCATCATTCTTAATTATTGTCTTGATAGTAAATTTAGTTTCAACTCCTCACCAACGTGGTTGTGAGAATGTCACAATATTTTCCCTCTATATATTGACAATTGAATGATTTGATTTCTATTATTCGTATTATTTCGATAATAGGATCAAACCACATTTATGTCGCAAACCACATTTTTGTCAATAATACACTACGATATTGAGTAATTGACATGAATACTATTAGTTAAGATAACCAGAGAGAGCACCATATCTTTGTAGTCTCAACACCAGTAAATTAAGTACTTATAATTAAGAATATTCTAGCAAAACAATAGAATTCATTTCAATATTTTATTAAGTTATATATATAAATATTTGAGACTGAAAATACAAATGCTCGTATGGCGCAGTGGTAGCGCAGCAGATTGCAAATCTGTTGGTCCTTAGTTCAACCCTGAGTGCGAGCTTTTATTTTTGAATACTTTTGATCAACTATCACTTTATACGAATATGGAATAACGCTGTGGATCGGAATAGAAATCGTTATAAATTCTTCTATTAAATATCTATTTTTGTTTATTGAATGACTATTAATATATGTTAAGTTATAAAACTTCTATTTTATTAAATAATATGCAAAAAGGAAAGCCTACTATTTATTTTTCAATACTTTTAATAATGGTTTAATCTCCATAATCTTACTTTACCTTGTTCATTACCAACTGCAATCATTTCACCACGAGGTGAGAATGACACGCTTGTTACTTTACCTAATGGGGTACCACTTGTTGGCCAATTGGAGAATACAGTGCATGTAGGTAGGTGAACCAGTCTTAGGGCATCCTTAACAGCTCTCGATGACATACATAAGATTTGACCATCCGGAGAAAATTCCAGTGATGAGATAGATGTAGTTAGTTGATCCATTGTACCGACCAATGTTGGTTTCGAATCCTTGTCAGCAATGTTGGTTCTTTCATATACGTTAACAAAACCACTGCTTGAACCAATAGCTAGCCATCTATTTGGAACAACTCTTATCTTTGATTGATCTGTGCTAGTTAATTGGTTAAGGTTTGAACCACCACCAACTTGGATACATGTAATACCGACACCACTATCATCCTTCCATTTCTTCATTACTGAACCATTATTAGTTAAATCAAATTCCCAAACTTCATTATATGTGTTAGTGGCAATTAATACTGTTCGGAATTTATTATTAGTCATTGGCATGTAATCAATACAGAAATCGACAATGACACCCTCGATTTTACAACCCATCATATAAATACCAGAATTTGCATTTAAAACATTTACCCACCCATTGTTACCTTGTAATAAAATAATACCATGAACTTCATCTTTCTTAACATTATAGAAATGAGCTAATTTGAATTTTTCAAAGGATCTTTGTGTAGACTCATGACCATATAATCTTGAAATCTTTTCAATTTTTGCCATTGATCCATTACTATTTGAATTCATGATAGATGAAGATAGATCCCAAGAATGCATATAACGTCTTCTACCACCAGTGAAGATTCTTTGCTCCTGATTCCAATGCTGTTTCTTCTTTGATACCTGTTGTGGACTAACATAGAAGGAACAAGTTTGAATTGGAGTGCTCTTTAAGTGTAGACTTGTAACTAGATGGTTATGTTTACCATCGATATGATATATTCTTAAAGTTTTATCGTAACCACCTGTTAACAACAAAGGTTTATTTGGATGGAATGACAGTGATTGTATAGCTGATTTTGCTGGATGAACCATATTAGCATCCTTTAATCTTAGGATGTCTAAAGTCTTAGAGGGCAATAATTTTGAACGGGAAGTATCCTTGTATGCATAGGTACTCTGTAAAATTTTGGACAAAGCATGAATATCGGCATTAATAACATCTTCTCTGTCGTCTTCTCTGTCATCTGACATGTTTTCATCTTCATTATTTGAATCAGAATCCTCATCATCAACCCATTGTGGTTTTGGATATATCTTTTCAAATTGTGCTCTTAATCTACGTACATATTGTTTTCCTGAGAGAACGCTATCATCATATGTATTTCTTAATTTTTTCGTTCTATTGTTATTCATAACTGAAACATTTAATTTTTCATCATCTGAATCCTCCCATGCATCGCTATCAACATAATCTGATTCTTCTTCTTCGGAACTTCCCCCTTCTTCTTCTTGTTCATCAACATCCATATCTACATCTCCGTCCCCATCTATCTTAGATTCATCTTCATTTTCACCATCATCCATAAAGAACAATTGATCGTCATTAACATTTTCTATATCATTGACATCTTCGTTATCACTACTGGAATCTTCATTGTCATCTTCAGCAGATATTAAATCATCTAATTCATCCTCCTTTTCATTCAATAGAAAATCTGCAGTAAAATTAGCTAAATTATCTTGAAAGTCAGAAGAATCACCAAAGACTATCTTAGCTAGCATTTCTTCCTCTTCATCAGGAGGAGGTACGATATAATTCACATCAACCTTTGACATATTGTGAGTGGGTTCTCTGTTGGGATCTGTTTAATTCTATAAATACACAATCCTGCTCTTTTTGAAATACCTTAAGCAGTCAATCAAATGTATAGTTGTACTACTTGTCTGCTGTTTTAACTTTCAAGGTCTTAAGAGGTAACTGTTCGTTGGCTCATCGACTGAAAAATTTCTACCGCTTCAAAGCTCATCGCTCAAAAATTAAATTTTCAGAGAGAAAAAAAATTTTCACCGAATTCGGCACTAACATTAGGGCTGGTAGAAAACCCTAAGGATGTCACAGACATATATATATATATGCATAACTTTTTTACATCGAATAAATAAAGAAATATGTATTGTTATTTACTTCTTTGTTTGCCAATTGAATATTTAGAAGGTATAATAATAATTTATGGGAATGTGCATATATTCCTCTAAATCAACCCTAGATGTTTAGCATGGAATTCCGCATGCTCAGGTACAAAGGTAGAAATAAAATAATAAGAATGATCAAACCCATCAACTAATTGAACATCAATATGATTAGCCCATTTACTCTGTGGTACCAATTTCATAAAATGTTCAGGTCTCAAATAGGGTTCCTTCCATTGATCATTAGTACCATAATGAATCAAAATTTCTTTACCTGGTACGTAAGGTACTTCATTAATCAATTCACATGGGTCATATTCCTTCCATGTTTTTTTGTCAGCACCTAGATAACCTGTAAATGCCTTGACACCCCATGGAGTTGTAGTTGGATCAATGATTGGAGCAAAAGCAGAACAGGATTTATATTTGTTAACATTTTTCAAGAAACCTGAAACAGCACCAAATCCACCCATGGAATGACCTGTAATGGAAACGTTTTCAGTGAAATCAATTGAACCTAACCCAGTTGGTCTATCTTCAGAACCGAAAAATTCAGTCAATGCATTAGGTAATTCGGAATGAACATATTGATACATATTGAAATTTACATTAAACGGAGGTTGGGTAGCATTGACATAGAAACCTGCACCCACACCGAAATCCCAACCACCTTCTGGATCAGTAGGAACTTCAGGTCCTCTTGGAGAAGTATCTGGGAAAACCATAGCAAAACCATACTTGTCGGCCTCTCTTTGCCAGAATGCTTTCTCTGAAGCATTGTTTGGTGTACATGTTAAACCAGATAAGAAGTATAAACTTGGAATCTCAGCTTTGGAGGTACCGTCATAATATTGCTGTGGTAAGTACAAGTTAACATCCATTGGAGTTCCTGTAGCCTTGGATTGATGCATTACTTTTAGTAATTTGCCACCGGCACACCTAATCTCTTCCTTAATTTTAAAGCTCATCATACGATTCTCCGTTAGTGAAATAGTCTCGACTATGATGCTTAGTTAACAAGTATGTTCGAAGGCTAATATCTAATAACAAAATCGAGTAGTCCTATTTCGTCTCCTTTTATATCTGGTTTACACACATTATCGATATCTATTGTTCATTGTTATCTCTGAAACAATGAAAAATTGTTAACTCTGTGTGCGCCGGCGACAATTGGCAGAAGGAGTCAGTTCATCCTCGGGTACGTCATAATAGCCAGTAAGTTATACCCTGCTGAAGTAACAGTAAAGTATTTTTTTATTTTATTTCGTGAGAATATATATTTATGAACAGATTAGATAGATGTATACGAGTGTGGTGACGCTACTCACTTCTTACGAGACCAGAATGGGAATCCGCTAGATGATTCATCTCTGCCCTTTCTAAGAACACGTTCATGGTTCTCGACTCTAGGAGCACCTCCATCTCTTGGTGTCACTTTCTTTTGAGTCCTTAGAATAACAGATCCATCATCATAGTACGTCTTCATCTCTTTTGTTTCTTCCGAGGAACCATCCGTAGCCATACTCGACCTAAGAACTTCAGATGTACCAACTACATTTTTCACTTTGGTAGCTGTATTCATCACAGAGTCATCACTTAACATTATATTTTCAGGTGTCATAGCATCTGGTACATTATCGTGGTTGTGATCATGGGTAACGGCTTTATTATTGGTTTCTGCTTTGAACGTCTCTTCTTCCTGTGATCGTTTATCCTTAATAATTTTATTCATTTGAGACTTCCATAACAGGTATTTGGTATAATCAGTAAAAAATAATCCAAATTTATGATCCACATCTGTTTCTACTTTTTGTCTAGTTAAAATCATCTTGGATTCCATATCTTGTAAATTTGGTAAATTTTGTCTAATTATATTTTGGGGGAATAGGCATCTCCACCAACCGTTAGTGTCCCACACAGAGAGACCTTGAGAATCCATACATTGAGCAAACTGAGAATCAGTTGGCGTTTTATAGTTATATAGCCCAGTAACACCCTCTTCCTTGATTTCGTCCCCCTGCACTGAATCAAATTGGTTCGGAGTAGGATCTATCAATGAACCAAAACTGAATGGTGCCTCGCGGAACCCTGTCCTGAAGGGCCATCCTAGTTCTTTACCATATTCAACCAAATTACCTAATGGCGAAGTGTCAAAATCTTGACTGTTGTGTGAATTAAACCATGTCTCAGTGAATATATCACGATTATTTAACTGTTTTTTCACGTATGCATCATTGATCTGTTTACTATTATCAATACTACTAAATAAGCCCATCTTGAAGGTATACTATTATATACATGTAATATTTATATCTATAGGTACATATGTTACATATATATTTTTAACTTTTAACCAAGTTATAAAGACCCCTTGTTGCTCCTTATATTGTTATTGCAAAAACACACATTTTTCATTTTCGGGACTCGTACTATGTATGGTGAAGGAGAATCATTTGATGTACACATTGGTAAACTTACAGAACAAGCATAATTGTGTACCTATTTTCGTTCATGATTCGTTATCACTACTTCCTATTTCAATGACTTCAGATGTTGCGTGCAATGGTTGTACTTGCAGTTGTTCTTGTTCTGCGATGGGCTGTGCATGCATTTGTCCCTCTGGAACGACAGTTGTGTATCGTACTTTATTCTCTCTAACTAAGTCAGCTAAACGTTTAGTTCTAGGTATACTCTCTCTTAGAAATGCATAAGGTTTTTGCAATGATACTAGATCTGCCATATCGTTGTAATTTAATTCCAGGTTCATTCCTATGTTTGCAGATTTCAATTCAGATATTTTCAATGTATCATGGGTCAATGTCTTGATAAAGAATTCGGTAGCAAATGCTGTTGCTGCATATCCATCTTCTGTTACATCCATATACGCGGGATCTGTCTTCGAAATCATTTGGATCCTATCAATTGGTAATGCAGGCATATTTTGTGCTAATTCCTCTGAGTTCGGTACCACTCGATCATTTGTTGTATTTGTCTCAATCGAAGTGATGTTGGCTGTCGTCTTGTTCAATATTTCTTCCTTTGACGTTTGATTATCAATTGTTTCTGTATTCATTATGTCGAGTTTGTATGTAGTTGATTTGTATCAATATAAATATACAGGTGTTCTTGGAGTTTAAATTTTTTTAATCAATTAGATAGATATAACCCAAACGTATATTCGTTTATTATTGACGTGATTTTGAGATGTTTTATTTTTGATCCAATTAGTTTTAAATTTATTCTTTAATAATGGCAAAATTTGTTTATTTTATTTATTTGTGAATGATTCAAACTATTTTTCTCGTGGATCGCGATAAATCTTCATGAACTTGACGTAACAAAATATTAGTTGAACATTACAAAAGTAAAGATAGTTATGAGAATATACCAACCGTGTCAACGCCTCAAATATTCTAAACTATATTATATGTAATCAACAATTCTCTCCCAAAAAAAGACGCGATTTATAGCTGCGATTAATCTACATTTTAGATGGATATATTCAAAAAATCCATGTAATCACATGATCTAAAAATTCTTAAAAATAAATGCTTTCACTCGGAGTTGAACCGAGGATCTCCACATTACTAGTGTGGCGCCTTACCAACTTGGCCATAAAAGCTACTTATTGTGCTAAATGAGAAGTAATATTAGTGTAAATAAAGTTTTCAGAATATGAATTTCCAGAATATGAATATCCAGAATTTGTTTGTCTAATAACGATATTCCGTTCATTCTTGACAGAAATGTAGGTTCAATAGTACATAAGAGGCTTGGTCGACATAGATACGACGTTAACGAGAATCAAACGACACAAATTAAACGAGAGAGGTATACGTTATTGTAAAAAGTTGAATACCACTATAAAAGCTGTAGATGCGATATCTATATTATTGTCATGAATCCAATCCTAGCAGAAGAGATATCAACGAGGAAAATGATGGGAGATGAAAAATAATATTTCTATATATAAAGAACTAAAGACTGAAGATAGAAGTCAGAAGTTCAATAGTTCGTATTACAATTTATAATTATTATATATTTTATATAATAAGAAGAACAAGTAACAAAATATATATTTTGCTTTATTAAAAAACTCCAATATTACTAACAACCCTAAATAAATGTCTGACACTAAAAACGAACTATCAACTGCTACTTCTATACCCCCCAGCTCAAGAACATTTAACATATTTTATTGAATTATTCAATTTTACTGTACAATCACTCTGAACCGGTAAAGTATTATATGATATTTTGATGATTTATTTACCCAGGCATGATCAATGATGTATTAGATACAAATCATCTTTACGGTATTCCTTGAAAATTTGAATTTAACTGTTTTGATGACAGACATTTTTGAATGAAAAATAGTTCTCATTAAATAATCTACAGTCGAATACTGTGTTGCTGTGTGTAACATGAGACTTCTCTATTGCATATCGTAACCGAAAGCCCACAGTTATCTAACCTTTGCAGGGGGACCGAATACTACAATGTTGCCACGGATATCATTCATAATCTGGCATTTATCATATCCTATTACTCCAAATAGGAAACCTAAACTATAAGTTAATTCTGGCTTATCTTGACCCTCATGTCATTTCTACAGTATTACCTTTCTCGTCATTGGTAAGTGCTCTTATTTTTAAAGCCTCCAAAAAGTGAACCCTGGTGACAGAAAATGAAAATTTCACAACTCAAAAAAACTTAGAACAAGCATACTAAATTAATCTCTGAACAATCCACCAAACTTTATTAATTCCCCTAATTAGAGTGGTATCGTGTTCTAACTATCGTTCCCATCATCCTTCTGTGGCATAATTGCACAAAAAGTAATTGCCGTAATACGGGTAAAAATTGTGTAGTAATATGTAATAAATGCAAATATATGAATATATAATAATTTTTATGTCCTTTTTATGTCGTACTATATAGAATTTTAAATTGGGAAATCTGTTGCTGTATCCTTTGCGTGAATATTTTTGTAGTCTCCAGCATGTGGAGTAAAACTCGAAAACAAATAATTGATCCAACCTGTAATATTTTTTTTCAACTCTGCAAATAAACTTGCATCAATCACTTTTATACATATACCTTTGTAACAGCCATCTTGTTCGTTCATCATTTTTTCTAAACAACAATCAAATTTAGTTTCGTCTGAGACACATTTTAATGCCGTGGCAACGTCGCTATTTCTTTCTACTAGAGTTCTCTTAACATTGGCTAGTTTTGTATCAAATTGTTTAATACTATCCTCGACATCTCTCATTCTAAACTCTAATAATCTAACATCATATTTCAATTTTGAAGTTAGTGAGTTAATTTCATTGATCTCAGTATATAATAATCTTTGTTTATTTTCAAGGACACTTGCATTTCTTTCAAATTTAACAGATTGACTAGCATATTTGTCATGATTAATTTGTAGTTGTTTCTTTATAGATACGAATTTTTCTTCTGCTTCAGGATCATCAAAATCGTCTGAATGTGGAGCAAATTTAGATTCTTGCATTGCGTCAATTCTCTGTTTAATAGCTAATTTAGTTTCGATTCTTCTTAAATTTCTTGCCATCTTTACCACTGAAGCGTCAAAAGGTAGTGTCCATCTATCGACAACATCACTTACTTCGGAGAATGAAGCGGATCTGTACCGTTTTCTATAGTTACTAATGATACCATTCAAATCTTCAAATAAATCTTCATGTATTAAGTCGTTGATTCTTGGTACAGAATTTCTTCTATTGTATTCATCAAAATGTAATTTGTTTAAATCTAGGTTGTCAGAGTATCTGGATTTATCATAATTACAAAACATTGACGATACTGTATGGTTAGTTCCCGATGATACAGACGAGCTTGTTGTACTCTCTGCATCATCGACTTCCCCCATATCCTCAGGTAATTCTCTTGCTTCGACAAAATCATTTATATTAAATTCCTTATGTTTATTTTTCTTCTGTTGTTTCCTGTTCAATTTTCTTTGTACTGCATCTTCGAGTTTCTTCTTTTTCAAATCTCTTTGAATGCGTAATTGTTCAGTTGGATTACCTTTACTAAATTTATAATGATAAAAACTGTACATGACGTTATCCAACATTAATAATGTTCTTGATTTACCTTTCCCCTTCCATAATAGTCCCAGAGTACCACCATGGATATTACCAATGAATGAATCTAATTCTGTAGTTAAGATTACATGAGATAATGTAATAGGATTACCTTTACCTGTTAGATCCTGTACTCTAGATTTCAATAATTTTTTAAATTTAATAATATCATGATTCGAATATTTTGAAGTGACTTCAAATAATTCTTCTACAGTAGTAACATCTAATTTCCCACTGATTACATTCCCACCGATTAAATTATACTTTTTCTGAAATGTCTTTACCGCAGTGACAAAATCGTCTTTATCAAAGGGATCTCTAGTTGTATTGATACAATCTTCCAACATCAATTTGAAATAACAACTCAATACCAGACTTAATATCCCAGCCACGGTGGTCGGTCCCAACGTTGGTTCATTCTTGGGACGTTCTATACCAAGATACGGCTTCCCATACTGTAACCACCATCTTTCAATGGCAACTGTTGTTCCTTTACAAATCAGACCATCGATGTGTCCTGTGTAGATATTGAAATAATGTAGTGCAATATGTATCAGATCCACCATGTATACAATCTGGTAACTTTCGTGAGTTATTGACACAGCTTCATTATTTTGTATAGTGACACCTCTTGTTGGGGCCGTATTATATTGATAATTGTCAGGTTGATTAGCCAATATTTGTTCTGTGATTTCCTTTGTAGTATTTGATTGTGAGTCTTTACTCTTTGTTTGGAATTTATATAACTGTAAGAATTTTTCAACTGATGATTTAGCTGGATATGATAATAACAGAGAGGATCTACCTGCACAATGTAACATTTTCAAGTTAAAATTAATCATGAAATTTAGCCAGACGGATCGAATATCGCCAGTTTCAACATGTAGAATATTTAAACTTGATGGTATCGTTGATAAATTTGTGATAAACATTAGTGAACCATCCGGCATTTGTTTTGGTTGTGAAAAGGATTCTAATTCCTGATGATATTGTTTAAATTGACCCGGCCATAAATTATAGTCAGTAGGTAAAATTACTTGTACCGCACGTATGACATCCTGGGTATTACCTGTGAAAGAAGTAATCGTTGTTGATAAATGACGCTGGGCTACCCACTGTTCAACTAAATATAGTTCATAACCTACAATATCTAGTTCTTTATAAGTTAAATCGATATATGAGGGGAGTCCTAATTCATATAAAGCTTTTAAATCACAGAAGATAAAACTGGATACGTCTATCTCTGCCATTCTCTTAGCAGAATCTAATATTGAATTTCTGTTTATATTTCTGGGGATACGTTGTGGTGATGGATTATATCCATATGCATTAGCAATGGCTTGTGACATTGCAATATGTTTTGTATTCTTTATTCTCTATTTGTAATGTGTCTGTAATGTATTTATTCTATACTAGATTAAAAATAAGTGGTAACTATGAAAATTATGTAATGATTTCCTTATATATCATGAAATGTTAGTGCATGAAAAAAAGGGTCTTGATAGATGTAGCATCGTCTCACATAATAAAAATGAAGCTACATAGTACTGGAGATGAGAGAGGCGTAATAGAAATACATGGAGAACAGTCCGTACAACAACGGAAAGGATAACGGCCGACACTAAATTTCGAGGAGTTTTCGGTAGCGGACAGACAGACGAAAATGCGCGGCAGGGAACTTACTGCCGTTGCTGTTATTCTGTATATGGGGAAAGTTGGGGACAGCCATTATATATATTGGTTGTTTAGCTATGGTGATAGTAAAAGGATGAGTAATCAATACACAGATAGATATATGTGTGTGTACGATTGGTATTGCACCGATAGTGTTTCGAACTGTTAGTTCAGATAATGTGCTGCTCTTTTGGCATGATATTCTTGTGTAAGTTCAATAGAGTCTTCTGCTGGTATATGATAAATACTACTAATATTAAGATGTATGTTTAATAATATTAATGACAATATATTACAAGTACAACGGTCCAACACAAATGAACCGACGCAAAGAGAGAGAATACAGTAATGGTTAACAATTTGCAGTATTATTAAAAAGCTTTATATATGATTCTTGCTATGATTTGGGGTTGTATCCCTAAATACAACTTCTTCATATTATCCCACTTTTATTTCCAATATGCGGGGGTATTAGCCGCCAATCTCTTTCCTCCCTTTTCCCAGTATTTGCAAATTTATATAAAAGGGTAACGAAAATACCCATTTTTCTGTGTCTTTCTTCTTTTGGAATGTATGTTCTTAGCCCAGACAACCGCTTTTTATAATTGACTCCTCGTTGTCGTATATTCGTTATTTACTTCATTCAGATCCTATTTCGCAATTCTGTTTAGTGTCACTTTAAAGTCATTTTACACGGCACCATTATTCATTTAATTAACTAATTAATTCGCGCGTCACCAAATTATATATAAAACAAATTTGCACCTCACACCAAAAAATGAATGATAACAGATTTTGAATTCGTTATTTTTTCTTCTTGCCCCCGTTGACGTCTGTTAGCACGGACAATAATAACAAAGAGGGCTCATTTGATTCTATTTCGAATTTTTTTTCAAATTATTCCACATACGTAAAGGGATTAGATTCTTTTTTGGATATTATAATGACAAAGTGTTCCTATGTGCTTTCTTGAGTTTGAATTTAATAATAAATACTATTATTATATCATTTTTTTCTCTAACACATACTAATTTCTAATTTTTGGGTAAAACTTGATTAAAGATTAAGGTATCATTGCATTATACATATAGTTACCTTTTTTTACCCATTTTATTACATACACTTTATTTTTTTATTTTCTGTACATTATAAATACTATTGACATTTGCAACAACTGTATTATTACTCAACCATTTACTCTCACGAAACTGCTATATTTGGAAACACGATATAATTTAATGTTAATTTGATATACCAAACGCTTCACAACGACAATACATTCGCTATCAATGACGACACAAGAAGAAGCTATATTCCGTTCAGCGGAAATGACATATGTTCAATTATATTTACCATTAGAAATTTCTCGTGATGTTGTATGTTTATTAGGTAAATTAGGTTTATTAATGTTTAGAGATTTAAATAAAGATATTAATGAATTTCAACGTACGTATGTTGAACAATTAAGGCGATGTGATGATATTCAAAGATTATTATCATTTTTAGCAGAAACAATGGATAAACACGCAGACGTTTATTATCATACGTTCAATGACCTTGGACAAACACATATTTTAAGTGAAATGCCAACAGAAGATATAAATTCAATCTCTGATTTAGGTCAAGAAATTGAATTAGTTGAATCGAGGGTTAGAAGATTAGATGAATCATTACAAGAAATCAAATTAAAATTAAATCATTTATTAGACACAAGATATGTCATATTTAAAGCAGAAAGATTTTTACAAATTAATCCAGGTATTGCAGGTAGAGTCTCAAGAGAATATAGAGAGCAACAAATCGGTGATGATTTATCAAGTATAGATAATATTTCTTTTACAATAGATTCAGATGAAGATAATGATGAACTACATCAAGAACACCATAATAATAATAATAATAATAATAATACACATGATGATTTATTATTAGGAAATGGAATGCAAGAACAATTTATGGTGGTTGGTTCATTACGTAGAGATAAAGTTGATACTTTAAACAGAATTTTATGGAGAATGTTACGTGGTAATTTATATTTCCAAAATATTGCAATTGAGGAACCTTTGTTGGATACTGATGGTGTTACACGTATAGAGAAAGATTGTGTTGTTGTATTTACCCATGGTGAAATCCTTGTAACAAAAGTTAAACGTGTAATGGAATCCCTAGGGGCACAAATTGTTCCATTAGATAAAGAGCATTTCCCACAGACAGATTCGTTAAATGATGAAATTGATGATTTACAGCAAATTTCTCAATCAACTGAACAGGCTTTACATACCGAACTTTTAATTGTTCATGATCAAATTAATCATTGGAATGTTGCATTTAGAAGAGAGAAATCAATATATGCTACATTAAATCTTTTTAGACAAGAGGCTCATGGTTTAGTAGCAGAAGCATGGTTACCAAATTCGGAAGTTACTAATTTAACTCAATCGTTAAAAGATTTTGTTGAATCTATTGGATCAGAATATAGTGCTGTTGTAACTGTAATACACACGAATAAACAACCACCAACGTACCATAGAACTAATAAGTTTACCGATGCATTTCAATCTATTGTTGACGCATATGGTATCGCCACGTATCAAGAAATTAATCCAGGTTTAGCAACAATTATTACATTCCCATTCATGTTTGCTATTATGTTTGGTGATATGGGTCATGGTTTAATTCTGTTTATGATTGCAATGTTTTTAATTTTAAATGAAAGGAAATTTGGCGCAATGGTCAGAGATGAAATCTTTGATATGGCATTTACAGGTAGATATGTTCTGGTGTTAATGGGTGCATTCTCAATATACACTGGGTTAATGTATAACGACATATTTTCCAAACCGTTAACATTATTTAAGTCGGGTTGGGAATGGCCAACAAGTTTTAAAGAAGGTGATAATATCACTGCAAAAAAAGTCGGTGTTTATCCATTTGGTTTGGATTGGGGTTGGCATAGTACTGAGAATGCTCTTTTATTCTCAAATTCCTATAAGATGAAGCTTTCAATTTTAATGGGTTTCATTCATATGACTTATTCATACATGTTCTCATATATCAACTATAAACGTAAGAACTCTAGGGTCGATATAATTGGTAATTTTATTCCAGGCTTAATATTCATGCAATCTATATTTGGTTACCTATCTTGGGCAATTGTATTTAAATGGTCTAAGGATTGGATTAAAGATGGTAAACCAGCTCCGGGTTTATTAAATATGCTAATTAACATGTTTTTAGCACCAGGTAAGATTGACGAACCATTATATAAAGGTCAAGCTTTCTTACAAAAAATATTGTTATTGGCAGCATTAGTATGTGTTCCATGGTTATTATTATATAAACCATTGACTTTAAGAAGATTAAATAAAAGCGCAAGATTAAGAGGTTATCAAAATATCCAAGATCAAGAAACTTCAACTGAATTAATGGAAACTGAGCAACAAATGCACGATCCAGAAAATAATGATATGGTTGTTACAGATTTCGATAGAGATCAAGATAATGATAGCGATAATTCCTCCCATGGGAAAGAATTTAATTTTGGTGATATTATGATTCATCAAGTCATTCACACTATTGAATTCTGTTTAAATTGTATATCCCACACCGCATCGTATTTACGGTTATGGGCTTTATCCCTTGCACATGCACAATTGTCTTCTGTTCTTTGGGATATGACTATTCAAAACTCATTCAGTTCCGAAAATTCAGGATCTCCATTAGCCGTGTTTAAAGTATTTTTCCTTTTTGCAATGTGGTTCGTATTAACTGTCTGTGTTTTAGTCCTTATGGAAGGAACCTCTGCAATGTTGCATGCATTACGTTTACATTGGGTTGAAGCTATGTCTAAATTCTTTGAAGGTGAAGGTTACGCATATACACCTTTCTCATTCTCACATATTATGGACTCCTGAAAGTAATTAAAGATATTATTATGTACATACCTCATATATAAAGAAATTTACTATTGACACTATAAAACGTCGTGAAAATAAGTTAAAAATATATATCATAAAAATAATGAATGTACTTCATGTATGGTCAACTTATGAATAAGTCAGGATCTGTTAAATGTCTAACCAACAAATCGTATGTCTTTGAAGGTATTTTGGGTAAGAAACCAACACCTAATTTAATAATTTCATCAGAATCGAATTCAGGTAAATCCTTCATCAAATTCATTGGAGAATCAGATCTTAAAATTTTGGATCTGATCGTAACTAACATCGCAACAATGAATAAAATATTCATGTGGAACCCATAAGCAAACATAAAGTCCCAAAGCCTGCATACATGATCCAATGGTTTATTACAACCTGATAACGTCAATATTGAAGGCATACCGTATATCTCAGCTGTCAACAAATTATCATTTAAAAATTTACTCAATTTAGGATCGATGATCTTGAGACAAATATCTAACAATTTTGCACCATTCCTTACCCCAGTTAAATTATGTGTGATATAAGTGGGTACTTGAGAATAACATAACCCAGAGAACAATTGAAAGGCCATAGGTTCACTAGGACACGAATAAAGTAATGGAGCCAATAGGACATTCATGCCTTGTACATACGTGCTGATATTCTTCTTACTTGGATCCTCTTTGTATAATTGTTGAGTCTGCCATGCAAAACATGAGAGGCATCGCGTCAATGCTTCCTCAGTAACAATATCCTTGAATTTAGTATTCGTTTGAAATGTCCTACCTGTATCATTCTTAATCTTCTTATATATCGTAGATGATGGTGGTCCCTGATTAACTAAAGTCATATAAACGCTGGTTGCATGTTCCATTGAAGTGCGTGACAGAATGGACCATATGTACGCTCTGAGTCGTTGTTCATGTTTATCTCCTGTAGCTGGTATTCCTTCACTTAGTACAAGATATCGTAGTTGTGCTAGTGAGGAGTATACAATTAGTGGCGGCTTGCTAATGAATTTCTCTATGGATGACATGAAGTGTCGGTATTGTATGATTTGGTTCTTGTATTACAACTTAATGGAAGTGTTTGGTTCTAATTATTCTTTCCCTGTAAACTAGGTTTTTCCCACTTTCTGATGGGTTTTGTTCAGTGTTTTGAAATTGTTTATATCAACAAGTGTTATTTGTTGACATTCCGGAATATGATCTGCGTTATGGTCTTGTTTTTTTTATTTTGGCGTTGGATATAAAAAAGTACACTTCACATCAAGTGAAATAAAAGATGACTTAGCTCTCAGATAAAATATATAAGGATTGCAGGTGCTATTAATATTAATGAATATTCCTAAGTATGAGAACAAACCGTTCAAACCTCCAAGAAGAATTGGGAGTACTGATAGCAAATCAACAGGATTGGCGGCTATTAGTGGACAGAAAAGAAATTACACTAATCGCACAGACACCAATGTGGGATCAAGTACAGTTGTCATTAACAAAAAAAGAGTAAAGACTCAGAAATCTACAATGTTGAGCCCTCCTAAAGTATTGGCCCCATCATCTTCGTCGCCACCTTCATCACGTTCCTCATCGGAGACTTATTATACAACTGTTCATCGGAAACCCTCTCAAAAGAAACACAAGGTATGGACTGGTGACGGTTATGCTATTGGTCGATTGAAAGAGGGCAGTAAACTGGAACTAGGTAAGCTTTTGTTTTATGATGATTCCGGGAAATACCTAGGGTCTCCGAATTTAGCGTATATAAAACCAGATGTCGATTTAATGGATAATATCTTTAAAGTTTCTGGTTTAGAGGTTCAATTAGATCATAAAATAATAAGTAAGGAAGAGAAGGAGAGCATGATGAGCGTTGTAAGGACGACAAGTCGAGGAAAAGATGTATCAAATAGTGGCAGTTTCACACCTACAACATCTAGACCTATATCCAAAAATTCTAAAGAATCAGAGGTATCAACGACAAAAAATAATTGTAAATCAGCTGTACCAATTTCCCAGTTAATAAATAAGATGCAACTATCTAGGTTTAAATCAGCAGCAACAAAAAGAGAGGGTTTGACTCCTCGTACTATTAATTCACATTCTGGTAGTACATTGGTGTCAAATAAGAGAAAATATTTACCATTCTATGATAAAACTCAAATAGATAATCCTATTATTATGAATAGTGCAAGTGATGCAGATGTAGAAGTTATAGTGGATCCTCTGCTATCGAGACTCTTAAGACCTCATCAGAGAGAAGGTATAAAATTCATGTATGATTGCATAATGAACCTCGATAGAGGTTCTAACTCAGAAATACAAGACGAGACAAAAGATTTAACTTCAACTAATGTGTTGCTAGATAAAGACCTGGATATTAACGGATGCATTTTGGCTGATGAAATGGGTCTTGGGAAAACACTTATGACAATCTCTTTGATTTGGACTCTTCTGAAACAAACACCCTATTGTCATGGCAGAAACATTAATATATCTCAATCAGGAGTACCATTGGAAGGTTACTTTAAGAAAGTCTTGATTGTTTGTCCAGTAACTCTTATTGCGAATTGGAAAAATGAATTTTCAAAATGGCTAGGTTTAAATAAAATCGGTGTGTTGACCTTAGCAAGTTCAAATACTGTGGATTTGGATAAAAATGCAGTACACAATTTTTTGAGAGTCCATAGAACATATCAGGTTATGATCCTAGGGTATGAGAAACTACTGTCAGTGGGTGATATCCTTATAGAGGATAATAACCATGACAATAAATCGATGGCATCTATAGATCTTTTGGTATGTGATGAGGGACATCGTCTAAAAAATCAATCCTCCAAGATTTTGAATGTTTTGAAAGAGATTAATATTAAAAACAAAATATTGCTATCTGGTACACCCATACAGAATGATCTTACAGAGTTTCATACCATTATAGATTTCATCAATCCAGGTATCTTCGGAAGTTACAATTATTTTAAGAAACATTATATTACACATATTACTAGGGCAAGAGATACAGTTAATAAATATAACGATGATATTATAGAGGTTGGTGAAGAAAAATCGAATGAATTGATCAAACTGACCAAGAAATTCATTTTAAGAAGAACCAACGATATATTGAATAAGTACCTGCCACCAAGAACAGATTTGATATTATTTTGTAAACCAAATTCTTCACAGTTATCTGCTTTTCAAGATACCTTGGATGGATCGCACTTGGATTTTAACAATTTGACTTATAATTCATCTTTAGGTTTAATAACAACTTTCAAGAAAATTTGTAATTCACCGAGACTGGTAACTACACCAAGTAGAACCGAAAATACAAAAGATGCTAGCAATCATTTTAGGGTAGTAGGACATGCCTATGATACAATCTCAGGAAAGTTGACAGTATTGATGAAATTGTTGGAAAATATACGAAAAAACTGCAGTGAAGAGAAGGTTGTTATCGTATCTAACTATACGCAAACATTAGATATAATACAGGATTTACTAAATGTCAATAGTATGATATCATGCAGATTAGATGGTGCTACTCCACCGAAACAAAGATCGACTATTGTGTCAGCTTTCAACAGAAATCCAAAGATATTCGCCTTTCTACTTAGCGCAAAATCAGGTGGGGTTGGTTTAAATTTGATCGGTGGATCCCGTCTGATCCTATTCGATAATGATTGGAACCCATCTATTGACATTCAGGCAATGTCGAGAATTCATAGAGATGGTCAAAAGAGACATTGTTATATTTACAGATTGGTTACAACCGGGTGTATCGACGAGAAAATTTTACAGAGACAATTAATGAAAAATAGTTTAAGTTCTAAATTTTTAGATGATGGAAATGGTAACGGTCACGAACCCAAAGGTAATAAGAAGAAACCAAAAAGTTCCAATAGTGATGATCTGTTTGATAAAGAGGACTTAAGGGATCTGTTTACAGTTGTTAGCAGGACTACCAGTAATACGCATGATCTAATTTGTCCTTGCAACGGGAATGATTTACTCGTGAACATAGAAGATGTCTTACACAACGAAGATATTATGGAAACTCAAGAGCGGGAGAACAGAAAGACCTTAGGGTCATGGTCTAGTGCGCTTGCATTAAAGGATGTTATTCAGAATACCCAAAAACAGGAGAAACAAATGAGAGCTGAAATTATGAAAAAGTGTTTGATTGGTTATCGCCACATCGATCCTAAGACGCATCCAGATTTGCATGATCCTGTGGCAACTGAGGTCGCTAAAGAGTTGAGAGATGTGATAACATTCGCCTTTGTAAGAAAAGGTGAAGATTATGAGAACATGTCAGTCTGATTGGAATATAAAGTTTGGGCTAAAAGCTTATTATATGGCGTGATTCTTTGTAATATTTCTGACATCATACCGATCTGATCTTCTGCGTTTCAATCCATGGTGGTTAGTTGTTTTACGTTAATGATCATTGTGTAACGAAAATGCGGCGATGACATTTTCTCTCGTTCTTCGAACTTTTCGTAGGTCGGCAATTTGGTTGCAGGCATCGAATTTTTTCAACTGGCATAAGTAATAATAAATGGGTTGCACGAACAACAAGGGTTTTGGCGTTACTGAATATAAAATATGCACATAATGTATAATGCACTATATATAACTGGGCAGTTTTAGATCATATATATAACAATTAAGTTCCAATAAGCATACAACTTTGTAGATTGCGCCAGGAGATAGAACTAATTAGGGGAGTGAAAATGTTTAAGAAGTTATACACGGGATTCGGTTCCTGTCTACGATATAGAAAGACGAATGTCAGTGTCATGTTATTAATAACGTATATTGTTATTATAGTATTTTATTTAAGGAGCGATTTATTCCGCAAAGAGGATTTGTTACCGTCAGACCCAACATCGATAGAGTTACTAGATCATGCCTGGCTAGACCTACAAAATATAACGTCTAAACCTCACCCATATACTTCCCACGATAATGATAGAGTGCATAACTATTTGTTGTACAGAGTTCAACAAATAGTTGGTAATTCCTCATTTTGCGAAATCTCAGACGACTATGAGAGAGAAAGATCCATATTGTTCCCACAACAAGATGTTTTTAATTCAAGTTCGAATAAACATTCAGTGATATATTTTGAATCATCTAATATTTTGGTGAAAATAGATGGTAAGGACACTGAAAATAAGGAGGCGTTATTGTTATCTGCGCATTATGATTCGGTTCCAACTGCACATGGTGCTACTGACGATGGAAAGGGTATAGTTTCATTATTAGCCCTATTGGGCCACTATTCCAAAAATCAACCTCAAAGAACAATAATACTAAACCTTAATAATAATGAAGAGTTCGGACTACTCGGAGCTCAAGCATATTTAGGTCATCCGTGGTTTAAGATAACTAAATATTTCATTAATTTAGAAGGAACAGGTACAGGAGATGGAAATGCTATTTTGTTTCGTACCACCAACGTACAAACTGCAAACGCCTACAAGAGAGCTGTGACTGCTCTTCCTTTTGGTAATTCTATATTCCAACAAGGTTTTAATCAGAGGTTAATACATAGTGAAACGGATTATAAAGTTTATGAAGCCAATGGCCTATCCGGTTGGGATATCGCCTTTTATAAACCAAGAAGTTTGTATCATACAGTAAGAGATAATATTCAAAGCACCTCTAAAATTGCACTATGGAACATGATGGTAACTACCTGGCAACTTAGTGACTATGTTTCAAGTACGACTCAATTGGAGAAAACAGAAGATTTTGAGGACCCTGCTGTGTTTTTTGATATTTATGGTGTGATGTTTTTCAGTTTCTCAGCTAAATGGTTATTTGTAATCAATATCCTAGTTTTGGTAGTGTTTCCTCTATTATACTCATTACTGGTTTCTATGGCCAGAAGGAGAAACGTTTATACAGCAACATCTGTTATGGGCTGGTCTCAATTCCCAATTGCTGTTGTAATTTCAGTAATAATCCTTAAATTTTCTGAGCAAATTATTACACAACATAATCCATTCATCGCGTCACATAATTTCTTAGCGTTAGTTCTAGTTCTGGCAACGGAATTCATTCTTCTAAACTGTATTCTCGTAGGTTTGCTAAGATCTGTAACAAATCAGAAGGTTTTAAAGGATGTAATTTTGTTTGAAACAATGGTTCTATCCTGGTTTGCTTTATTAGGATCTACAGTCATGTTAAAAAAGACGAATTTCAAGAGTACCGGAGTCTATCCTGTAACTGGGCTGTATGTCAGTATAAGTTGTGCTGTTATTGTACATGGTGTTGTAAGTTTATTCAGAGAAAATAAAGATAGCGCTTATAAAGGTATGTCACGTTCACCTACTATTTCGAATGGGCAAGCTACTTCTAACAGCGTTACATATGGTTCATTGACAGAACCTAACGTGCCTGTCCAAGCAAGTTCTGTTTCCGACAATACATCACATGAAGAATCAGTTAATGTTTTGGATGAAAGAGCACCTTTGTTATCCCATGTACACGATGATACACATGTTGATCCTGAGGAACATGAAGTGATAATATTTGAGAGAAAAACGAAAAAGAATTACGAATGGGTAATTCAATTTATTATTCTAGTACCAATAATATTTATGTTTTTCCAAATAGTAGTAGATTGTTTATCCGGTTTAAATCAAACTGCACAAGAGTCAACGGAATCATTTAATGTTGTTTATAAAGGGGTACTTGTATCATCTATCGTGTTAACATTTCTAGCAATTCCGTTCCTATCAAAGATTCGGTTTAATGTGCTAGTAATTTTATTCCTCGTTTGGATTATTTCCTCTATATATTGTATGACTGTGGAATCATTTGATTGGAATACACCGCTAAAGATTAGATTTGTTCAAAACGTTAACGGTACCGTCGAACTAACTGGTAGGATCGATGCACTGAAGAATTTAATATTCGATCTCCCAAGTTACAAGAATAAAAATTATAGAGATTTAGAATCTGGAGTTAGATGTACCGAAAATGAACTAGGAGTTTGTTTTTATGATGGTACAGCACCAACTATCTTGCCCTACACTGACAACTCGACGAGTACTTCAAAACTCTTGACTGTTAACGTTATCGACAATGACAGATTGTCTCCAGATCGTTCGAAGTATGCCCCAATAAATGCTAATATTAAAATTATAGTACCAAATAATAGAGCCTGTGTGATATCTTTTAATTCTTCGATTGCCAATAACGACGTTTCAGCGGTAAGAAAGATTACAATCCTGGGTGAAATTACAGATGGTGTGAAAAGTGACAAAAAATGGAGCTACCAATCTAGTAAAGGTATAAATGAGTTACAACTACATAAATTAAACTTTACTAGTGACGGTTATCATATTGGGATCCAATGGTTTCCAAAATTATTATGGGACAAAGATGTGCGGAACAGCCGTGAAGCGGAGACATCTGACAGTCTAGGTATGAATATTAAATGTTATTGGGGTGAGTATGATTTAGATGTTATTGCAAATGGTAAACCTGTCCGTATAATGCCTGCATATGATGAAATATTAATGTATGCTCCATTAAATTATTCGATCACAAATAAAGAAAAGGGTCTAGCCTTCACAGAACAATACGTAGAACTTTGAAGTTATTCTATTTAATCTTCGCTTTATATAAACAAGACATATATTATATATGTATTATAAATTAGAACAAGTAATTGAATATTATTAAATACTTCATGAAAATAAATCACCATATTGTTAATAATTATTACAAACTGCTATTTAAGCATAATTACGTACCTTTTTAATCTCATTTATAGTACAGCGAGCCTGGTGGATTATTAGGATTCATATAAAATGTATTACCATTCATTGGTGGTTGGTTCTGTAAGTTATTACTTTGAGTTACAGACCTGTTCGATGTATTTCCATTGTTCTGTCCATTATGTTGAAATTGATTCATATCAGTGGCAGAATTTGGTTGATATTGTATAGTATTCGCTTGATATTGGACTTGGGAAGGCCTCTGATGAATCATTTGTGGTCCAACATTTGAAATTGATGTCATCTGAGATGGTTGTATCCTACTATTATTATTATTATTATTATTATAATCTATTTGAGGTTGGTTGGGAGCAAACTGTGGGTCTCCATGAATATATGAATTTGGTGTTATACCAGCAGTGTACGGCCTAACGAACCCAGCGTTATTTGGCTCATAGGGCACTACTGGTGTATTTATTGTAGATGCCGGTAATGATTGTCTAGGATCAGGAATAAAAACAGGCATTGAGATGATTTGTCTCTTTGTTTGAATGGGAGTCGGATGTGATGACGAACTGTACTGGCTGTGTTCATAATGGCTCATCACGTCATTTATAACTTCTCTGGCATTATAACTTTCTATCCTATCAGGTTGTGCATACGAGTTCCTCGGCTGAAAATTATATCTCGGATCATAGGTACCAGTATGCATAGGGATTTTGTAACCGTTGTAGCTATCAGTTGTCACGGTACTTGAAGATGGTAAACCCTGTTGTGTATGTAGATTTACTTGATAATAGGGTTCTTTCGTTGTCGATGAGATCGGGTTGGAATAATAATAAGGCGTTTGTAAATTTTTGGCATCATTGCCATTTGTCTGCTTCTCACTTTCCCATTCGACCCGAGATCTTTTCCCGTTGTGAGAGCCGTTGTTTTCATTACTTGTTAGATCTATAACTTCACTTTTAATTGAATCCGTTTCGACGTCTATCAAATCTTCATCTAAATCTTGCGCTCTCATAGAACAGATGTCTTCTTTCTCGATAGTTTCGATGGATTTAAATAATTTACCATCTCTATGATTCATTAAATCAATCAACAAAAATATTGGAACTTCTGGTTTTTCATACCGAATCATTGTGTCTGGACTATTTTGGTTTGTTGGTTGCTCTTCGGTTGGGTTATTTAATATATTGGGTTGTTTTTTAACACTGCTCTCATTTTTATTCTGTTCCCTTGAATTCTCACCTGTGTCGTTTACTTCTAATATGATTAACTTGGATAATAATGCCTTAAGTTTATTAACGCTTTCCGAATCCTTTTCGATTTTGAATAATTTCAGGGCTTGGTTAATTGCATCAATTGCATTTTTATATTCACCGGTGGCTGTATAAACTTGTGATATACCAAACCAAGCAATGGCAGCGAAAAAGTTATTAAATTTCATTTCATAAGCAGGGAGTAAATTATTAGATCCTGAAGAATTACTTGAAATACTGGAATCATCAGAAAAACTTTTCTCAGATTTATCACTTTGGTTGTCATCGTTATATAATGAATGATTCACGGCTTGAGTATATGTTGATAATGCATCATCAAATTGACCTAATTCCAAATATAATGCTGCACCTGATATCCATATCCAGGGTCTCTTAGGTAAAAGTTTAAGTGTCTTTTGATAATACTCGTATGCTTCATTCATATTTTTTTTTAAATTTTGTTTTATTAATAACCTTGCTATCATATAGGACGTGGTTGCTTGATATTTATGACTTTCTAATGTTATTTGAATTTTCAAGCGAGCGATTCTATCTGCAATTTCCTGATCATTCCCACCTAAATATATTAATTGTGTCTCTAATATCGATAACGGTTTCATTGTGGATGTCATATGTGGGAATTTTTTCATACCATCACGAACTAATCTTATTGCTTCATTATAATTATTTGGGTTCTCTTCGTAAATAATGGATGCTAATAAACTATAGGTATAACTTACTTTAGTTAATAACTGTGTTAATTTTAATTGATGTCTTCTTTCATCTAATAATCTCAAAACATATACTAAATCATTTTTACAATTTACAATGCTATTAAATTTTTTGAAAAATTGAGCTCTGGTGATTAAAACATCCAAGTAATAATTTAAATCGTCTACGCGTTCCAGGAAATACAAACATTTATCAAATGCTGGTAGACCTTCATGTAATGTACCATGTCTATTGTCCATTAACAGTAAAATTCTACATCGTAATAGATACATTTTTCTTTCAGATAATGATATTATTAGATTTTCATTCTTATCTTTTATGGACCTATCTTTGTCTTCTTTATGATCTGAAGAAGATGGTATAGTTTTATTATTTTGAATATTATTATTGTTGTTATTATTATTATTAAACATTTTTATGGGTTTTGAATTTGGATCGTTATTTTCCTTGGGTACAATTTCATTCTGATTAGATATTTCTTTATTATTATTCATTACAAATTTATAACGTTTCGTTTTTTCAAAAAGTGCAACGGCTTGTAAGATTGCATGGTTAGAGTCATCAAATCTATTCAACCTATAGTATGATATGGCTAATTTATGCCATATCATTACATTATTTAAAATTGTTTTAGATTTTGAATTTACTGCTGTAATCAATAAATGGATAACATTAATAAAACTACTACTTTTCAAATAAGTATTACTTAACAATAATAATGTCTTCAAATTTAATGGATCGATCTCTAATGTTTTTTTTAATACTTCTAAAGCTAACGGTAATTTATTCATGTCAATTGCTAAAGAGCCACATTTTTGTAAAATTTCAGTCTGTGCCTTAATTATATCAGTGTACATTTGTTTAGTTACGTGTTTCTTCTTTGTTTATTTGTTTCTGGTCTAAAATATGGAGGATGATTTAGGTTATAAAATAACGAATATAATATTATGTTTTCTATTTTTTTCTTTATTGTTCTTATGATGTCTTTCGTTATATTTTTATGGGGTTATCTATCATTATAAACACTGATTTCTTGAGGGCAAATATGATAAACAAATATAGTTCGAGAATCCTTTTTCCAATAATAAACTATAATCTGTTCTGTTTGTTATCTACTAGTTATTCAATATTTTGAACTTTATCTACAAAAAACAAAAAATATTAATAAATATGTTGTTTAATGAGTGCCGTTCCTTTAAGGTGTTATTATTCTTAAATGTTTGGTTGTAACAGGGCGTAAAATCTGTTTGTTCAATGTGGCAATAAAGGATATATATTCCTTGCGTAAAATCGTCTCGAGCAAGAACTAATTTATAACTTCAAATATCAAAAATCTCCTAAGGGTTTCTCTGTTTTCTAATAAAAAAATAGTCAAAGATATTATTAGTTATTCTTTTCTCTTACTGACAGTCAAATGGTTTAAAGTATGAGTGTTAAAACAATAACGAATACCACCTATAATTAAAAATAGGGAATTAAGGTGACTTGACTTTGAAGGGACAAAGTAATCAAAGAAAATAAATTTTAAAAAGGAAGAAAATAATTGCCATGTATTATATAACAATATGATCTAAAACTATTATTGCGTCAGAAATGTTTTTTATCGATTTGGTTTGTCTTCGAATCTTTCTACAGGATATGTTTAATAAAGTTGTTAAATTGTTCTTTCACAATTGTTAGTATAAAGGCTTGTAGAGGTATTCAGTTCGAATTAAAATAATTTCTTTAATAAAATACTACTTTATTATGTTTTTGTAGTTAATTTTTCCTTCCTTCTTCTTCGAATGAATTGATCTTTTTGTTGAAATTTAAATGTTACATTAATCTAAGTTACACTTGTATTACATTATCTAAGGTCGATAATAAAATGTAAAAGTATCATCATATAAGCTTTCATTTGGTTCTGATTTTGTCTTGTTTGCCTATGCCTTTCTTGTTGTCGTCCCAGTTGTTGTTATAGAAGCATACTTGCAGCTCATTAAAAACAGAATATGAGGGATGGCAACGGGTTTCTTTTGTCTGTGAATTATTCTCAGTAGAAAGAGGAAGACTTTAACAAACGTATATTTGTATAGAGGGAAACAATTTCAGCGTAAGAAAAAGAAAAAAATTGAATTGATAAAGAAATCAGATCAAATTATGTTGGTGGTCGACACTTTTTCCATTAAGTTGTACAAAGTTATCTCTGTCCAAAAGGTGGAAACTGATATTAAAACTATAAATTTATTTAATATAAGTTCTTGGACTTTGCTCTGCGTCTCATTCTTATCCTGTTAGTTTTAATTTTTTTTCTCCGTTCAAGTCCTCCTACAGTTTCCTACTCGAGTAGCATCTGAAGATATTGGTGATACACGATTTCTTCGGCAGGAATTCTTGTTTTTTGTTATGTCTTCTGTGTTTGTTTTGAATTTAGCTTGATATTGTTTGTTCCTGAATAATTTAGGTATTCCTCAGTGTTCCACTGGGTTTCTTCAAACCAGACCTAGAAATATCCCTGCTCGATAATAATGTGATATTCCTTTTTTTGACACAGGACAGATGAAATACTTTACATATCCCGTATAAACAGTTTTCTCTGGAATTATTCTGAGAATCTTCAAAAAAGTTTAAATGTATAAATGAAAGGTAAAGAAAACTGGAGTAACAACGTTTTTAAGCAGTGAATAATACAGTATGCGTTATTTTATAAGAAAGCGACGAACAAATACACAAACACAATATTATTGATTAATCAAAACTAAAAAATTTTACTTTTATTATGTAAGACCTATTGTCTTAAATGAATTATTCGTCTCAATTTCAAGTTTCCCATATTATTAGATTAAAAACAAAAGAAAATTTTTAAAAGTTTCAATGTTAGATTAAATTTTAATAACCGTTCATAATAAGAACTGTATCCCTGGTCTCCTTTTAGCTTTAACTACAAGGAATTGTGTGACATATATATATGTATATAGATAAGTATTTGCTTCTTTCGGTAAGCTCTGTGGCAAAAATTCTTCTTTGACAGGTTTACTGCGTGGAACATCTTGTCCCTTTTATCAACCCTTCAAATAGAGAAAATTCTATAGTTGAAGATTGTACGATCGTTTTTCTCCAAGAACTAAAATTATTTGGATGATATAGCCATATTTCTCAGATTATGTTGTAGTAAAATGTCAACAAGATGCGCGCTTTTTCGGTCTTTAATAAAGATAAACTTTTTTTTTTCCACCTCTGTTTCTTTTTTGAACAAATTTTAAATATCTGAATGTGACCTACGCTGTTTCAGGGGCTATTCAATTAGTATTTCATTTACTACGACATATAGTTTGTTCGACCAGATAAGAGAAAGGATGAATGCGGGTCGAAAATTCGCGGAATAATTTTCTTTTTCATCTTTTTTTTTTTAAGAATTAGTGTTTATCGACTAGTAAAACTACAGTACAATCATCATTCTTAAATGTACACTATATGCTAAGGGGTCCATCATGAATATAGAATTCTGTCTCGCCTCTGAAGGAGCAGTAGAGTTCAAAAATGCTATTTTTTATATTCTAACGAATTGACGTACCAATGGATCGTTCTACACCAAATGGCCGAAGAATAACAAGAAATTCATTGGAAATTTAATATTTATTTAATTCTGCTTCAACATTTAATGGATGAAAATACCTAATTTTACTATTGTAAATGCAAGCTCTTAATTAACAAAATGATGCTAGATACTGTTCTGTCTACGCTGGAAAGTCAGACACGTTATAAGATATAGTATAAAATAGATTATGGGACGGAAACTTAACTGTTATTGTGTGCCGACAAATGTTTCTTTTTTTTTTAGCTCTGACTGCCCAACAAATGGTAAAATGGTGTCACTAAATTCGTGGGACAATTCTTTCTGAAACAAATACCTCATTGTTCACGGTAATTCAAGGAAGATTTATAGTTAAGTCAACCACAAGTGTTCACTGTATTTAGTTACTCATTATATTATTGTAATTTTTTATTGATTTTTCTTGAATTTATGACAGTAATAACGATAGGATAAATACAACAGGTTAATTTTAATACGATCACGAAATTGATTTTCATGTACTTTGTTCGACCTTTATCGCGATCTTTATGCTCTTTTCTTTTATTTTGATTAAAAAAATTCGATGCTAGCTGATTAATCTGTTCGATCACACCCCAGTTAGTAGAACACCCTAGGTTTTGGTGATAAATAAAAGATATCTCCACGAAGTTATAATGAGGCATGTCCGTCTAATGCTATAATATATATTTTTGTCTCAAATTCATCAATTATTTTTAGGGTTTACATAGAGAATCCGACATAATTGTTTCATTTCTAAAAGATGCCTACATAAAAACAGAATATACTAATGATGCATACCAAATATAACTTGGCATATTTCCATAATAGGACCGAATCGGTCCGTTTGCGTCAAAAATATTCCATGTCTACATTTTAAATACGCTACTGACTTTTCTTAGTGAGACCTCAGCATTATCCCTAGTTATCATGATACTTCTTCGAATTACCTGTTAGAAATCCGAATTTCTTTTCAACTTTAAATTTCATCGGCTCCGAATTAAAGTTACATCCACTATTCTTCTATTAAGAAATGTCTGTGCAATTATGAAATTTGAATTTTACATCAATGGTAAGAAAAATGACCGAACAAACTAGATAATTTCTTTTTTCTTGTTTTAACAGGGGTCTATCAAAATGAACCCATGGTAAAAATAAGGAAAGGGTTTACTGCTCTGCTTAACTCTGAGAAGTTTCTGTGATTGTTTTGGTTCCACCACGGGATTTTAAGAGAGAATTTGATTTTTTGTCTTCGTGTTATGCGCATAGATAACGTAAGCTCGCAGATGCTTGGTCATAAGGCAACTAACTCAAATAGAAGACATCATTATGATTTTGAAAATACATTAAGCAAATTGTTCATCGCCTCGACAAATCAAAGTACAAAGTAAATTGCCTAGTCTCAAGAAGGTAAGTGAAACGTTTTGGTTTCGGAATGAATGAAGGTGTGATGTGTATTTCTTGATATATTCCTGGCAAAAGAATAACCTTCTGCATGACTTCTTTATTGAAATAAACACTACTTTAAGGAAGAAACGTAGAGAAGTCCTTACTTATCATAATCTGAAAAGGTCATTAAAAGAAAGGAAGCTCGTACCATTAAAAGGAATATTTTACATTACTTTAAACTACCAAATTCAGACATCACAGTCAGATCTATTAGATATGGCGATATTGTATTGTCCCCGTGATTATATCCTTTAAAATGTTTATCTGAGTAAAATGTTATTAAAATTAAAATTAGATAGGCTATTATTAATGAAAGAGGGGAATGGT
Organism: Kazachstania sp. M6911; assembly: GCA_037040125.1. Classification (NCBI taxonomy): domain Eukaryota; kingdom Fungi; phylum Ascomycota; class Saccharomycetes; order Saccharomycetales; family Saccharomycetaceae; genus Kazachstania; species Kazachstania sp. M6911. The sequence continues at coordinate 31,547 of JAXQGP010000133.1, forward strand.
TATATTAGAAAAATTATCCTTCCTTTCTTCCTTTTCGTCAGTTATTTACTTAGTTAAATTATAGTTTATCTTAAATTCCGGATATTAAAGTTTACCGCTTGTTTTGCTAAATCAATATTTAAAGTTTAAATTTATTTAAATAATCTGCATACAATTGTAGGCACATTATATGTAATGTTATTTGTTTGTTTGTTTTAGTACCCGCATTTAAATAGTCTCCGTGGATTTCTTTTTACTTTTCGTGTGTTGCAAAAACTGAAAGGGATGGATTAACAGAAAAAAAAGTTCATTTTTTTTCTTCTTTTTGACATGATCTTTTAATTTTTTACATTTAGTTGTTACAGAAATAGATGCAAACATGGTCGATGAAGTAAACAAAAATACAAAAATGATAAAAATTAGAAACAAAAAGAAGAATTTCTTTTCCGCGGCATAGGCGTACTAGCTTTTTTAAAACAAACAAAGACAGCAATAGTTGAGTGAAGAACTAGATTCTGGAAAACAATTGACTATCCCCGTAAATCAAAACAAATTATAACTAATTGCCTTTCTTTCTTTTTTTAATTATTTCAATGGTTACTGCCGTACTGTTTTTTTTTTTTGGTAATGATATTGTTAATATCAATTTTCCCGCTCACAGATAATATGACACTAAATGGACAACAAACGTCAGTAAGTAGACTGTTTCAAAAATAGCAAAATCATTGAAAACCAAATAATGAAAAAGACAAATATGAAACTCGACTCTATTATAGAGTGTTGTCAAATAATAATATTAACCGACCCAACAAATTAACCAGTTTGCTATTCTATTAATTTGCTATTAAAATTTATTTTTAATCCTGTTACGAATGCTAGAAAATAAGTTAATTAAAAGAATATCCGAAAGAGTCTTTTGTGATATTACAAACGTTACAAATAATGACAGTGATAAAAGTAAATCTAACATCGATACAATAAATGAGTTATTCAAACAGTGTGTCAATATTTCTCCCAGACAAGATGCCAATATATTAAATTCCACATACAACTTTAGCTGTGATAATAGCATATATTGTAAAGATAATTTATCAGTTATTCAAAATAAACATAATAAGCTTTTGTTACCAAGGGTATTTCAACATCATGATATTCCTGAATGGTTAAAAACAAGATATCTGGAGATTGATCCCAAATTTGAAATTTTCATCAATTCAAATTTTAAGACGTCGCCATGTAACAGTATAAGACATCAAATTGATATGCAAGATGATTATTGTCACATTGATAATTTTGATGATTCAACCTGGATTGATTTTAAATATGGTAGAATAATGAATGGTGACAAAGAAATTTTATGTCGTTTTTGTTATGGTAAGAATTGGATTAATGAAGACTATATTTATGAACATTTATTTGGTTCTCATGGAATCGTTACCTATTTCTCAGAAGATGACAGTAATTTAATGAAAATCAATATAAGGTTGTTACCGCTACCAATAAATTACAAAATCGAACGTAATTGTTCTTACATGAGTACTCAAAAGACTAAAGTATTATGTGGCACATGTCAAAAATGGATCGAACTAGGAAATGGTTCTAATACCGTGAATGAAAATGATAAAGTTACAGAATCTCTTAAATGGAGAAAATTACATGGAATACGTGGATTTTATGAAAATTATTTTAGACATTACATTTCTTGCAAAGAAATGGAACATAATAAGACTCATTTTATTTCATAAGGGTCCTCAGTTGCGTCACTTATAACTCTTAGAAGAAGCCAAAAAAGAGTCAATTATATTTGGTTCGCCGTTATCAAGGGATTTTAAGTATTAATCTTTTAAGGTACTCCTTTTTCCTCCTCACTTAACAGATATAAGTTAATTAAGTACTGTATATAATAATTATAAAAAATGGTGTGACTTTTTATATAAAATAAATAATGCCTATATATATATAAATATATTTCTGTGTGTTAGTTCTCCTCCCACTCCACGTGCGACATATTAATTATATATTAGCATAATTTGAGGTTCAAGAGGAAAAAAAGGAAAAAAGTGGGATTTATGCATATAAGATACAAGATTTCTCCTCAAAATCATTGTTACTGTTAAGAATCATCATTGAAGGAAACTAATTGAAATCCATAAAGAAGCTGAAAAAAAATTCAATTTGACTTGTACTCTCCTTACAGGAAAATAAAAATAATACAGAAAAAGTCACGATATCTTTGTCCCTTTGTCTTTAAATAATATATATCTCATGATCCGCGTTAAACAATAGACAGTAAATATTTTTGTACTATACTCTTTATTTCCTCGGGGGAATGGATGGGGATGATACATTTTTTAGGGGGAAAGTGTATCGTATTAAGAGATCAAACCCTAGTTTGGATTGAAGAAAAAAGGCAATTGATACCGGTAATACTCTAAAGAAAAGAACAGTAGTATTCTACAAGTTGTTGAGAAAAAGAAAAGCGGTAGATAGAGTTGAAAATTGTATACGCTCAAGTTCTGATTATTATTATTATTACTATTATTACTATAGGTTGAATTTCAACACAGTTAATAAATTAGGTAGGACACCTTAGTTAGTAATCATAAAAAATAAAGTTACTCGTTGTTAGATGAATTTGGTATTTATTTAGTTAATACAATAAGAAGGAGAACATATGTTTCGCAATTCACCAATCAAGAGATATGATCATCGCTTTAGGATAGTAAACTTTCACATGGTAGATAATGACCAAACAAACTGTGTTAAGCAAGAAAATAGCAATAAAAAGAGAACAAGGGGTGGCAAACAGATAGATGTGAAAAGGCATCGTGGAAATACAATTCATTTTGGGAATATAGTTGCAATTTCTTTCATGAAGCAACTTCTGTCCGCGGATTGGTTGTGTGAAAAAAATAAATTGGCATAATGAGGGTGTAGCTGCAAGTAAAAACAGATCACCGCACAAATCCTTTTTTTGAAATATTGGTTGGATCGGCAATCAGGAAACCAAGTTCTTTGTACGGAGATACCAAGGTCGCAGAGAAAAGTAAAAAACATCGAAATATGAAAATACAAACCGCACAGAAAACGTCGCAATACAGAATGGTGCAACCACGAGCGACATGACCTAAACTGTAAAGAACTAGGAAAACTATAATTCGGAAGACAAAAATATCAAGCGAGGCATCAACCTAACAATAAGGAAGAAAGAGAGTTGTTGTAGACAATGGACGCGGAAACAAGTGGCATCTAAAATTAAAAGAAAATAGATTTTTAACTCTATTTGTACTTCGGAGACAACAAAGAATTCATAGGAGGAGAACCACAATTTCCTGATGCATAAATTTCCGGATTCATGATCCACGGTGGTTTTTAACTGCTAATGACGATTTTTACCTACTCATTATTTTACGATAAAATTTGAATAGTCGTACGGCAATTAGACTGAATATATATTTCAAGCAAGTCAATTTCCCGATTCTAGTCAGAATGGGAGGGGGAAGAAACTCAACAAATGGTTTACCCACTTTATTTTATTATTCTGATTGCTCCTTTGATGCACGGTGTGATGTTAAGAAGAGTTACTCAAAATTTTTTGGGCCCCCCAAAAAGGTCGTACCTCATATCATTATTTATGTTTTATTTTAAAAATTTCTTTTTCTGAATATATACAGTGTCGAAACCCTGCATTATCATCTGTGAGTTAAACAATACTTAAGAACAATATATATTGTGGTCCAGACTTATATACATTTTTCTAATCTCTTATTTTCCCACTACAATTAACGTAGGAACATATTGATTACTTCTATTTCCCACGGGATTCCTTTATGATCTTTTCAAAAAACGATCCAATAAGGAAGTCATTAACGTTACATACAAAACTTACATCGCTCATAAATTAGCGCAGAGCATAAAACGAAATGCCTTTAACTTGAAATTTTTTATTTTGTTTGAATGCATCAAATCTTAAAATATATTCGAAGACACCCTCATTCCATTTCTCAGAAAATATTAAAAATCCCACATTATGATGTCCCATCGACACTTCCTGTATAGAGTAAAAGTATCGTAACATTTCCATTTAATAACTTCACCAAAAATAAGGTCTACTTCAAGGCTTTTTTATCTCTCTCTTTTTTTTTAATTAGGAATATTTTCCACTGCTAACTATGTTAGTAAATTGATAAAAAATGTATATTTATCCCTGTCATCAACATTTGTTAATAAATACCAAGACAGGAAAGACATTTTAGAGATTGTAACGGTATTAATTTAGTTTATCGCAATTGCCATTATATGCATCTGTTTAAAAGAGGAAAGTGTTGTAGAATTTATTAAAAGTTTATTTGTACTCATCATGTTTCTTTTCAGACTAATTTACTGTACAGCTAATGTGAAAATTATGTACAACTGATAAATTAATACCGAGACTTTGAATCCTTATTAAAACTTCGGGCCGGATTTTTTTTTAAATAAATTTATCATTTACATCGGTAACGTTACTATTTTAAAAATAAATTATCCATAGAGACGAGTGAACTCTCTAAAGTTCTGTACTTGTATCTTTTAAAGAATATTCATTCATATTAATTTTACTGATATGTAATAGAAACAAATATGTTGCATATGTACAATAATTATAATAATACTGTGTGATTCTATTACAGAATCTTTCATTCTCTCATTATTCTGTGGCTTCCGAGAATAGTGCATAGTATCCTATATCAAGTTACTTAATAGTCCTTTCTTTGTTTTCTTAGGAATAGAACAAAATGCAGAAGAAATGGAATAGTCAATTCATTGTTATTACCGTTATTATGACATGAATATTACGGCATTATCCCGAAAACAATACACAAATTGTGTAGTAAATGGTTAAAGAAGGATACTGTTCTTTTTTAAAATTTTAGAATTTTATATGGATTAAGTGGGAGGTGTGTGCCTATAATAAATGTCTATCTAATTTATTACTTCATTGCTTTTAATGATATTATTTTGAAAAAAATGTTTATTATATCATATTCTATCAGATAATCCATGATAAGAGTTTTACTTTGAATTTTTTCTTTCTAATTAGTATATAATGAACATGGAATTTTCCTTGAGACTAATGAGATGCATATGAAAGTAAATCCTTTTTTCTTTCTTTTTCTTCTTTTCTTTAGGCATCGATTAAAATATTATTTTTACATATATAAGTATATTTGATATACAAATCATTTACTTCTCTTCAAATATTATAAACAACATTTATAAGTTATTCATATAATAAATCAATTGATTAAAGATGAATACTCAAAATTTGGATAATCAAAGATCAAGAAGTTCAAATTCGAACTATATAGATTATGGTTCAGGTTTCCTATATTTTTTAAATAATAATACACAAAATAATATCCCAATAAATACAAATACAAATATTAATGACACTAATACAATGAATTCTACAATTTATGGAGATTTAACTAATCAAATATCTAAATTTGATAGTTACTCTGATGTTTATAATAGAGTTGTATCAGATCCATCTAATAATACTACTATTAATGCTAATAATAATACTACTGATTTAAATTATAATATGAATATGGAACAATTACAATATTTTGATTCAATTAATAATAATAATAATAATAATAATAATAATAATAATCCAGTAATTTTACAAAATATGAGTTTAACTACAGTACCAGTTATAACAAATACTCCATTAAATAGTAATATTCCAATTAATTCAGCAATGTTATTACAACAACCTACACCGACGAATATCAATGATATTCAAACAAATAATACTAATATTCATAATAATTTATCATCAAGAAATTATATTGCTGTTAATGATTTTAATAGCAATAATAATTCAATTTTACCATTTACAAGTCATAATATTAATTATTCAATTCCAAAGAGTAATAATGCCGTTACTACAACTATTTCAAATACAGAACAAAATTCACTTTCTCCGATAGAACCTACATCTCCATCATCAATATCTACTACATCAACAAAAAGCAAAGAGAATAATTCTTCCGTGAAAAGGTTAAGTTTAGTTGATATTAAGGATATCGATTCATTAACTAATTATGATGAGACCCAACGATTTAAATATGGTTGTAGCATATGCCAAAAGAGATTTAAGAGACCATCGTCATTAAAGACACATATTAATATTCATACAGGTTTTAAACCATTTGTTTGTCCATATATGCAATGTAATAAATCATTTAATGCAAAATCAAATATGTTAAGACATTATAAATTACATTTTAAATTAAGATCAGGTGCATATATTTTACCTGACGGTCATATTTCAATGGATAAACCAACTTCAAAACAATTATTTAATAATGATAATAACGTTTTGTCATTAGCGCATTTGAATAATAAAAAGGGTAATAAAATTAATAAAAAGACAATTGTGGAACACCATCAATAAAACACATTTTTTAGTTCTTCCCAATTAGAAAAATATAACGTACGGGTGTCAGTATAATACTGCAAAATTAGTATATACGACAAATTTTTAAATGGGAAAAAATGATACTTTTTTTTTAGTTCTTTTCTTTTCCTTATTATATAATTTTTAATGAAATAATATTACGAATTTTTTTTATTTCGTTTTCTTCTATAAATTTTAGTGAGAGTGAGTTAAGCTCTTACTATATTAATTAGTTTATCTATATCTGAGAATAGTCCATCATTCATCGAATGTAATTTATGTGTTTCTGTATTAATATGATTGTTTAAAGAGTCATTATAAATTTGATGACAATTTTCGCAAAATTGAATCTTCCCATTTCTTAATTCAATTGGTTTATTTGTTGTACGAAATCCTGTATTTACTACGATTTCATCATTTTGTTCATTATAAATTGATGCATCTAATTTTAAATTTATTAAAGATGTTCTTGGTTCATGATCATCTGATAATTCAGATAATGCTAATGTTTCTACTGTATCATTACTGCCTAATGAATCATTATCCTGTTCATTTTCACTACTAGTATCAGTATCTGATTCATTTTTCTGTTTAACAAGATCATTTCTTAATGATTCTAATGGATCAGTATTTTCATTAAAACTTTTAAAATTAACATCCATTGTATTAAATCTTTTCAATTGTAAAAATTTAAATTTATTAATTAATTTTTTGGAATTTTCACAATTATGATTGAAATAATCATATAAGATTTGATTTGTTGATTCTTGTAAATCTAAATCTGTAATTAAATTTTTTAAATCTAATGGTGGTTTTGCATTTTTAGAATAAATTTTACGTAATTTTAATGCATATCTTTGATTAATTAAATCTCTACTATATCTTTTCTTAGCAAGTGTTGCATCAATCATTGGTATTAAAATATTTGATGATTGTGAATTTATTGGTTTAAATGGGCATTTCCCATACGTTGAATTTTTTTGTATATGTGGATATGGTAATTGTTCTTTCTTTGATTTATTAACTAGACCTATATCCCATTTTTTACAAATTAATGGTTTATATCGTTGTTTTAAATCAAAAAGATAAATATGTGGTGATTCATTAAAATATATTATATCTTTTGATAGTGATGTTTCATTATTTTTTTTTTGATCTGTTAATTGTGATAAATTAGTTTCATAAATTTGAAGAAATCTGGTTAATTTATCAAGATCCCAAATTTTGATCTCAATTCCATTAATTAAATACTGCTCATTATTACTGATCATTATAAAATTATCTAAATTTTTAATTGATAGTGTATTTATAATAGGTTCAATTTTCCCACCCTTTTGTAAAATTTTTTTCTTTAATGATAAAATTTTCAAATTATTAATTTTTTTCAAATTATTATTTTTGGAAATTAATGAATTATTATCAAAATGGAAGGTTAGACCATTTTGAAATTTTAATTTCCATGTATTTTGCCATTTATACATTGATTCCCACTTTGAATCATGTTTTTCCGATCTATTTATTGAATCGTATCTAGTTGTACCTGTAACATATCTTGAGTGACTATCAAACTGTGAATAGGACTGATTAGATTTAACTAATTGTACTAATGGATCATCCATAATTGGTTGCATGTATTTATGTTCATGTATCTGAAATACGTTGTCTGCATAGTACCCTTATTTATATAATCATGATTGTTCCCTTGCAAAAAAAAAAAAAAAGATTTTTACCTTATGGTAAGATGAAGAAAAAAATATGTCAAGCTAAAGTAAATTATAAAATAGAGCAACACGAACGCGGTGACACCCGCAAAAATCATTTATTATTATTATTATTAACTATTTATTATATGTTACGTTGATTTATTTGTTAATTTATAATTAATTAAATTAATTGAATTATTTAATAAAAATTTCATCTTTAACGATAATAGACCATAGGGAAATTGATTATCTGCCGTTAGTAAAATCAATAAATCACTATTTGGTATCCTTGCGATACAAGTATGTAAATTTTCAATTTCATAATTATATAATTTTGTCTCTACCGTATTATTGTCGTGTTTATATTTGTACAAATAGTGAGATTCTGGTTCGTCATTTTCATTTTCTTGCCATTTATCCTTACATAATAAAGTCATCATTTTCAAACTTGTTTCATTATTATTTATATTTGAATCAATTAAATTTAAATTTGTTGCGTATGATAAAATTGAACCATTATTAATTGATAAAAGAATTGCAGATTGTATAGATATTAATGATGAATCATTATCATTATCGTTATCGTTATCGTTATCATTTGTCGATATTATTGATGTTGATATAGGTTTTAATGTTTGTTCTAATAAATCTTGTATATTACCGCCATGAATCATTGTAGAGTATATGTAAATGTAACTGTATTTCTAGTGTGTTATATCAATAGGTGTACATAGATTGGTCATTATTGAATCGGTATATAACATAAATAGTTTAAATATGCAATCCACAGTTGCAAATAATATTGAAAACTATATCGGAAAGGGGAAATAAAGCCGGAAGTCACGTGCATATGAGGGTAACTTCCAGTCCACATGGAAAACGTGCAACAGCCGCACCAAAGTTCCTTCTGATGAGTGTTACCCTCTGCGTCACATCTCACGACAATACTATAACGAATAATATGAATCAAATCAATGCAGAAGGACGCGACATAACTTTAATACTAAAAGGGTAAACAATCACTGAAAATAAATATATCTAATTGCTGTTATCAGACTACGGCTACGTACTGTTCCGGAACTACAAAGCAAATGGAATCAGCAAAATTACCAAAAACGATTAAATCACACAGAACGATAGAAAAGAGTGCGTGGGGGGAGTGGGCAGGAGAGAAAATAAGTGCGAACATGCTTGCCAACGTACAAAAATATCGTTTAAATAATTATTTCATTCCATTAGTGGCACCTTTCTGGTGAATCGATCGCATTCAGTCGGTTCAATGTGTCGTTGTACGCGATAAGTAATGTGCGATTTTCGGTTTCTGGTCGAACAGTAATATAGCCGGTTCGAATTTCTTTCGGCGCTGTTGTTGTGTGCCCATACCGCAACAGAGAGAGAGGCAGGCGCGACTCCCCTCTCTGTTTCACGTCCGTAGAGGCAGAGAAAAAGGACTTAAAATTTGGCGTTGCATGGGTTTCTTTTTTTCTCGGGTGTGTCTCTCTGCGCGGAATCTCTCGACAGGCCTGTGCCCCGTTGCTGCGGCCGTTTGTTACGCCATGTCATTTCCCTTCTCAGTTTCCCCGTTTCACGAAAATTTCACTTCAATTTAATTTATGTAATTTAATTTCGACTGCGGTTGGTACGCCCATTCCTTCGGAAACTGAGCTAACAACAACAAACAGACGCGCGAATTGTATTTTTCGTTTTGTTTTGTCAACAAATATATTTTATATCGTGAAGTTAGGACCTCTTTCTTCATGTTGTGCATGCAATACACTGAAGTTAACACAAGATCAAGATAAAAAGTGAGTGAAAAATTTTCTTCCTCTTTCTGTCTAAATCATATCAATTTGTTATTGCATAAACAAATACAATCTTGTCATTTTATAAAATTTCTTGTAACATATACATTCGGTGTCAATGAATTTGTTTTACTCCTGAAAGTTGTTGATTTGTATATATATATAAGGCATTCCTTCTATTATTCATTGTTTTTTTAGTTTTCCAGTAATTTTTACTTTCAACTTGCCAAGGTTCTTTTTTACAAACTAAGAAAAACATTCACATACACACTTACATTCGCTTTTTCTTTTGAATAAATAACAAATATGCAATTTAAGAAAACCGCTTTAGCTGCTACCGTGGTAGCTGCCTCAACTGTTTCAGCTGCTAACTCTACTTCTACACAATCTATCGCTTCAGGTTGTTCTTTAGGTTCCAGTGCTACCGCTACTGCTCAAGCTGATTTAGACAAAATTGCCAGTTGTACCGAATTATCAGGTAACTTAACTATTTCAGGTTCTCTAGGTTCAGCTGCCTTAGCTAACGTTAAAAAAATTGATGGTTCATTAAAATTATATAATGCAACAGATTTAGTCAATTTTTCAGCAGATTCTTTAACCGTCATTACAGGTGGTTTGACTTTACAAGACTTAACAGTTTTACAAAGTGCTTCATTCGGTTCTTTACAACAAGTTGATTCAATTATTTTACAAACTTTGCCTGCAATTTCAACTTTTTCAACTAATTTACAAAAAGCTAACAATATTCAAATCTCTGATACTACTTTAGAATCTGTTGATGGTTTCTCAACTCTAAAAGAAGTTAGTGAATTAAATATTAATAACAACAGATATTTATCATCTTTCAATTCTTCTTTAGAAACTGTCAGTGATTCTTTACAAATCTCTTTTAACGGTGAATCTACCCAAGTCTCATTCAACGATTTAGTTTGGGCCAATAACATTACTTTAAGAGATGTTGAACAAGCTACTTTCCCAAAATTAGAAACTGTTAACGCTTCATTAGGTTTCATCAACAACACTTTGACTAACATCACTTTAAATAAATTAACTAAAGTCGGTCAAACTTTCTCTGTTACTTCAAACGACGATTTAACTACTTTAGAATGTAAGAATTTAACATCTGTAGGTGGTGGTTTCGTTGTTGCTAATAACACAGATTTAACTAACATTGATGGTTTCTCTAATTTACAAACTGTCGGTGGTGCAATTATCGTCACTGGTGAATTCTCTACTTTAGATCTATCATCATTAAAATCCGTTAGAGGTGATGCCACTATTGAAACTAACGCTTCAAATTACTCTTGTTCAGCTATTAAGAAGTTACAAAGCAACGGTGCTATTCAAGGTGATTCATTCATTTGTAAAAATGGTGCTAAATCTTCTTCTTCCGTACATTCTTCTGCTACTTCTACATCATCTTCAAAATCATCAAAGACTTCTTCAGGTGATAGTTCAGATTCTCAATCTTCAGCTGCTTCCTCAACCTCTACTAAATCAAAGAAGTCTAAGGGTATGGCTGCTCCACAATTCGCTCCTGTTAATTCTTTAATGGGTTCAATTGCAGCTGTAGCAATCGCTTTATTATAAGAAGCCCCACACTCACACCCACGCCCACCCACGTCATTTTCACTAATTCCGTTAACTTAAGAACAACAATATTAATATTATTATGTAATTTATAAATAAGATAAAAAAAAAGAAAAATAAATAAAAGTAATCATTTTTTAACGTATACACAAATATTATTTATCTATTTATTTAATTATTTTCTGTTTCTTCTGGATGGAGGAACATATGCACCTTTCTTTGGTTCAGGAGCTTTGTTAGCACTGGATTTAGCTTCTAATGCAGCCTCCATTTCTCTTTGTTTACGGGCAATTTCATCACGTTTAGCATCATTCATGGAACCAAATGGAGATGCCTTTGGTTGGGATTGCTTTTGTTCTAAAGCAGCTTCCATTTCTCTTTGTCTACGTGCAATTTCATCACGTTTAGCATCATTCATGGAACCAAATGGAGATGCCTTTGGTTGGGATTGCTTTTGTNTAAAGCAGCTTCCATTTCTCTTTGTCTACGTGCAATTTCATCACGTTTAGCATCATTCATGGAACCAAATGGAGATGCCTTTGGTTGGGATTGCTTTTGTTCTAAAGCAGCTTCCATTTCTCTTTGTCTACGTGCAATTTCATCACGTTTAGCATCATTCATGGAACCAAATGGAGATGATCTTGGTGCTGATGATGAAACTGATGGTTGTGCTTGGATTCTCTTAGCATTAGCAGCTTCCTCCATTTCTCTTCTCTTACGCATCAATTCTTCTTCCTTCTTATTACGTTCAGCTCTTTCTGCAGATGCAATCTCAGACTTACGTTTAGCTACTAATTCATCATAACGTTGTTGACGAACTTCCGCAATACGTTTCTCTTTAGCTTCAGCTAATTTAGCTTGTAATTGTTTACGTTGTTCACCAAATTCAGCTTCATGAGATTCATATAATTTATTTCTTAGGGATTCATAATCACCATAGACTTGAGTTAAACGGGTATGATCTTCAAGACGTGCTTCATGTTCAGTTTTAGCAGATTCAATAATCTTAGCATTCATGGCTTCATATTTCTTCATATCAACAGCCTTATGTTCTTCAGCTTCCTTTTGTAAGATTGGTAGTTCAACTTTTCTTAAGGCTCTTTCTGTATAATCTAATCTATTTCTTGCATAATCAACCTTTTCTTGTAATTCTAATTGATCCTTAGATAGTTGAGAAACAATTAAAGTTCTTAAATCCTTCAAATCCATTGTCTTAGCTAAAGCAGGATCAATATAAACATTACCCTTAGCATTAACATCAGCAATAGCCTTAGAAGTAATAGATTCCTTTAAGGTAGCTAATTCACGTTTCTTCTTTTCAATTAAACGTTGACGAGCATCTTCAGCTAATTTAGCCTCCATTAAAGCCTTCTCTTCCAAATTACGCTTTTGTCTAACTTCAGCATCAGCTTCTGCATGTAATGCATTTTCTTCTTGATATTTTCTTCTAGCTTCTTGATGTCTCTTGGTACGTTCTTCAGCTGCAGCTTTAGCCTTTTCAATAGATTCTTGATTACGTTCAATCAGGGATTCACGAGCTAATTTAATCTTTTGGAAATATGGCAAAGCAGCAAAATTCTCAACTTCATTCAAAGTCTTAGATAATTCAGATAATCTGTTACGAATGTAAAAGTTACGTGTAACAATAACTTCAGGTTCAGCAACTTCTTCTTCTTCGCCTTCACCTTCTTCCTTTTCTTTATCTTCGGCAACTTCAACGACTTCTTCTTCAACGTCTAAATCTTCAGGAATTTCTTCTTCATCATCTTCTTCTTCGGCAGCGGCTTCAGCAGCAGCAGCTTCAGTCATTTGAACAAAAGTAGTGAATGGATCCTTAACGAATACAACAGTGTCTGTCTCATGATCAATGGTGAAGGAAACATAATCTTCAACAGCAGCTTCCAATAACGCTCTTTCAACATCCCAAGCATTCATAACAAATGGTTCAGGTAAAGTAACCAACTTAACTAAATCAGTCATTGTAATAGTTTCATTCTTAGTAGATGCTTCAACAATGGATCTTCTAACAATGATATCCTTTAAGGAATCAACATATTGTGCAAAATATGGCTTGGTTGATAATTTTGGTAATAATGTAGCTAGTTTACCCTTGATATCCTCGGCGGAAAACTCAGTTTCCATGGCAACGTACAGAGACTTGATATCCTCGTCGACATATTGGTAGAAATCTTCTTGTAATAACTGAGTCATGATGGAACCTCTGTTTGGTTTACCATCTAGACCAAGTAATCTATATAGACGGAATTGACGATCGTATCCAACAGTTGGTAATTCATCTAATTTGGAAGCTAGCACAGACAGGAAGATAGTGGAAGCATATGTCTTGAAATCATCTTGAGATGCATTTGGATTAGTTAAAAATAGATCATAAAATTTCTTCCATGCAATGGTATGTAGTAAAGAATCACCGGATACCAAGAAAACTTTAGCCATGTTTTGATAATAGTTAGCTAAAGTAGATGATTTTGGTGCGTGAGATGAGATTTTCATTAAATGGAAAACGTCTTCAATAGATCTAAAGGCTTCATGCCATAATTCTAATTTAACAGAATAATGAACTAATTGGAAACGTTGTTCTAAATAACGTTGTAAAGTATCATTATCACTTAAATCAACAATATTGGTACCGTTCTTACTTTGTTGATAATTAGCAGCATCTAAATGTTGACGTAACATATCAGCTAATCTCTTAAATTCATTCTTACGGTTGTTTTTCAAACAAAACATCATAGTTCTATTAACTACACCAGAATAAGTAATTTCTAATTGAGAATTGTTTCTTAATAAATCTAGAACAGCACGGTACGATTCCCATGTGAATCTCATCCATGACGTTAAAGCTTCATCATTGAAACCAGCAACTGTTTGATCTTCTTCATAAGCTGACAATAATAAATTTTCTGGAGTAATTTGACTTTCTAAATCATCATCTTCATCTTCTTCAACCTTTTCACCTTCTTTAGCTTGTTCAACAGCAATCTTCTTTTCAACAATATCAATAAATTTACGAGAAATGGCACTTACTGAAGCTAAACCTTCTGGGGAACCTTGAACTAATTTCTTATATTGGTGTAAAGCATCCTTGATCATTCTACCTTTCTTTAAATCGACACCTAATTCTAAAAATCTGAAAACAATTGGTTCAACTGATGATGGTTCAGCAAAACGAATTCTTCTAGCAGTGAAGAAATCAAATAATGATTGTAAAGCTGCTTGACTTTCGCCGACAGAGATTAACTCTTCAGCTCTCTTTAAAGCATTTTCTGGACGTAATGGTGGAGGAGCCATATTGAGATACTTTTTTACACTTGTAGGCCTTGAGTATTAAAACAACTAGAAGCTATGAGTCCTTTTAAAACACTTACTTTTGTATGTTGTTCAAGGTTTTGCATGCAATCAGAGATAAGATTGGACTTTAGCGCATATGATTTCTGAGAACATACAACGGAACGTCCAAAAGTGAAAAATTTTTCAGTTTTTCCAATTGAGCGATGTCCATTTTGAAAGTTACCCTCACGGTCATTTTTTTTTAGCTTGAACGCGACATATAAATTAATCCATATTACTAACTATTGCACTTTAAATTTTATATTCTTGTATGTTACATTTTATTTAGTTTCTTATATATGGCGTGTTTTTCGCAATTTCTAGGAAGTCTGTGTCATCAAATCTATAATTTCGTTCACAGGATCATCGTCATGTCTAGCGGTTTCGATATTAGTCAAAGCTTTCTTAATACCAATATTGAAATTTGGTGTCACTTTACTTAATTCGTTAATAACTTGAACTCTAGCATCATCTTGTAAGAATTTGGTATCCATCATAACATTATTAAACTCATCTAATGTAGTTAAATTTGGAACCGAAATTTCGTTATCGAAACAACTTAGAATGTCCATTTGTTTCAAAACACTGTATGTGGAAGTTGTCGTCATAATTAATAAACGACGTCCCTCAGGTGGTTTTGTCATTAGTGCCACTTTCAATACCTGTAAAATATTGTTGGAGAATCTGGGACCAATTGGAACCCAATCGACTAGTGTTTCAATAGAGTCAATAACTAAAATATTTAGTGGGGATTTATAAGCATCTCTAAAAGTACTATCAATATAGGCAATCTTAGCATTTTCAGACATACCAGAAAGTTCACCAGGCGAAATCATTCTAATAAATGGGAATTCAGATTTTAATGCAATAGATGCTGATAAAGCTGTCTTACCAGAACCAGATGGACCATGTATCAACAAAGAAACTAATCTAGATTTTTCACTCTCACGAACTTGACGAACATAACGCTCACCGTTCTTAATAATTGAATTAACTCTATCAGAATATCTTAATATACCACCTTCCATACACATTTTCAAATCTTCTTCGTTAATACCAAATGCAGGTGTGACTTCATTCAAGGCATTCATGAAATCTGATCTGGTAACTTTTAATTTAGCAATATCCTTTGGATTCAATTTGGTAGCACCTTTACCAATGTTAACAGTCTTGTTAATAGCAAAAGAACTGGCACTCTTAACTAAACCTTCAATTTCAGCACCCGAAAAATTCTTAGTTAATTTAGCAAGCTCGGCAAGATCAACGTCACTATCCATCATATTATTTTCTCTCATCTTTTTGGTCTGAATCTCGAAAATTTGTAATCTACCCGGTTCATCTGGTAAGTGAATTTCAACTTGAACTTCAAATCTACCTGGACGTAACAAAGCACTATCAATCAAATCCTTACGGTTAGTCATACCAATAACTAAAATATTATTTAATTGATCAACACCATCCATTTTGGCTAACAATTGATTAACAACGTTATCACCAACACCTGTACCATCACCTCTTGAACCTCTTTGTTTAAAAACGGAATCTAATTCATCAAAGATAATAATATGTAATGAAGAGTCGTCACCTTTAGCCTTGTATTCAGCTTCGGCATCCTTAAACAAATTACGAATATTTTCTTCTGAAGAACCAACATATTTACTTAAAATTTCTGGACCGTTGACAATTTTTGGTTCCTTGGCGTTTAACATTTTACCAATCTTTCTAGCAATTAATGTCTTACCAGTACCTGGTGGACCATACAGTAATAAACCCTTAACGTGGGTAATACCCAATTTTTCAATAACAGCAGGTGGGAAAATTCTACTTGCAAACGCTCTTCTAAATATTTTGGTGAACTCTTTATCTAAACCACCAACACCTAAATCTTCAAACTTAAAATCTGATCTAATAACTGCATCTGATCTTGGTCTCATTGAATTACTCGAAGTCAGATTAACTAAACCATCTCTACCTTTAAAGAAATTAATTTGTGTTTGTTTCGTTAAAATACCCTTAGCTTCGATACGTGTTTGAACTTCATTACCCATTTCAATGTCACCTAAGTCGATAGCTTGCAAATTTCTAATTCTTAAATCAAAAAAATGTCCTTTAAATTCCATAACTAAATACTGGGTGGCAGAAAAGATTTGAGACTCAAAATTCTTGACAAACTGTGCAGCTAATTCATCCTGATCAAATGGTGTTGGAACAGCCTTACCACGGGATCTAAAGGAAATTTCAATATCTAAAGTACCTAAGTATGCTCTCTTACCAGAATATTTAAACAAATCAAAAGCTCTTGCTTGAATCTCTTGATTTAGAGACCAACCACCCCAACTACGCTGATTACCATTTAAACCAATTGTACCTGGAGCTACCTCATTAGAATGCTTAGTGGTGTAAACAAAAAGATTATCAATGATAATATAAATATTGTCTGGGAAATCGTTTGGGGAAACAGATGCTGCATTAGTTAAAGCCAACGCATTATTCGGACAATTGGCAACTAATAAATGACGTGGTCTTTGATCCACATTTGACATGTCCGGTGGAGTGTTTGTATGACCTGCACTTCTGCCAAAACCTGGTATCTTAAACTTATCCATTATATCGCAATTAATCTACAAATATGATTAATATACAGCTGATAAGCAATATCTTATACCTTTAACTGTACTTTTCTCCTGTGTACATCACAGAAATATTTGTGGTTTTGTCCCTATTTAAAATAAAGTCTCACTGTATAGTCTTTCTGAGGTTAATGTCGACAGTATTTTTTTTCGTCTCGCTTCGAGGTCAATTCTCGGTTGTGGATAATGACAGCAAAGAAGACGCTTCTACTATCTTCGACACATAATGAGATGGCATTATCTGTTTACATTTGCCAAACAATACTGGTTCATTTACTAACATATGTATACTTAAAATAACTATATGCATGTTATTATTACAAAATGTTTACAAATTGAACTACTTTTCATCTATCTTTGGTAGACTTAAACTGAATGAATTATTATCCGAGCCGGCAATATCCGATAATAGACTAGAATCTAAACTACCCATACCTGAACCATTCGGTGTGCCTATATTGATCGTATTTGGTTCATCAGGAGGTAATACGAATGATTCAGAAGGAACATTGCCTGCTGCTGGTTCTTCTATTTGTTCCATCTTTGGCTTCACAGGTTCTTCCGGCAGAATAAATGCTTCAGATATCGGTTTCTTCTTATATGCTGTGCTAATCTTACCTGTAGGCGGTAATCTCAATCTAGCGGAACCCTTAGTCTTGAGAATAACTTCATCATCTTCTAATATGATATAGTTTGGTGCGTCTGGATTGGTCTCCTTTCTTTTGATCTTTGGCTCCACAGTAATACCCTTCGGTGGAGCTGTGGAATATAATTTGGATCTTTCATATGCTTTCTCCATAAATGCCTTTAAGATTGGTGAACATCTATCAGAATCAATGTACTCTTTAGGAATTCTTGGATAACGTGTCTTTTCAAATTCCTCAGGTTGTAATTTCTTTACTTGTACCTTAGTTTCACCATCCGCAGCTTGGAAAGTTGATGACAACATCTGTAATGGAACCGACGAACTTAAAACGCCAAATTCCTTTTCCAAACCCAATTCTTTGAAACCAAAGAAATCCTCCCCTGTTAATTCAGTAGCGAAATCACCAGTTAAAAAACTTTGACTCTCATCGTCGAAATTACGCTCAGACAATTCTTGTAAAGTAGGTCTTAAAAGTTCCTTCAAGAAATTCTCAAGTTTCATCTTAACATCCTTCAACTTTCTTGGTTTCTTATGGAACTCAGATTCGATATATGTGTAAAGATCATCTGGTCTATTGATACCATTTTCTAACAAAGAAATTTTCAAAATTTCTTTATTATCCATTCTATTTAGGGAATTACTTTCCGTATGCATCTTTACCGTCTTAATCAAATTTGACATATAATCACCAGCTAAAGAGGTTAACATATCAACGGCTGCAGGTTCTGCTGTTTCAAACCCATTTGTCATTGATATTTTTGATACGTTTTTATGCATGAATGTCCATATCAATTTCTTATATCCCCTCGAATTATGCGTGGGAAGTTGAGAGACTGGATCTAAATCAAGTTTATCATTAATATCATCATATTTGTATTGATGGGCGTTTATCAATGCGGTGGGGTTCCCATTACGTTGACTTTGCATGTAATGAGGACTTTGTAACATTCTAATCAACGAAATCTTATGACATACATGCCTTATTTGTTGAATTAAGGAAATATTTTTATTAATCTTTGGAGTTAGGCCTTTCTTGATATCCTTTAGATACGAACTCTTCTTAACGGTACCTTCTTCGACAACGTAATCTATAATAGCATTTTCTTGTTTGTCTAGTTTTTCTTTATCAATGCCAGCATATACAATATCTGGATAAATATTGTTGGTATCATATTCTTGTAAGAATGTAGTATTATCAATATCAATTTCGTATGCACCTTTATCAAACAAAGAATTTTCCAGAACGTTCGGACTTGGCAGAGTTGGTTGATCCGATTCTTCAGTTTTTATTACAGTACCAAAACTATTCTTCATTATTGATTGTTGTTCCATACGTTGACTTAATAATTCAATTTCCTTCTGAGTTTTATATTCACTTAATAATTCCTCAAATGGTTTCATCATAAGCGGATTCTTTAGTAACGCATCTGAATGAGAATTTAAATGAGAATCTTTAAAGTACTCGGATCTTTTTACACATATTTCTGCTCTAACCTTTGCAGTTAAGGTCTTCCAAATCGATATCTCAATATCATCCTTGTCATTATCACGTTCCAGTAAATACGATTGAGAGTTAACATAGTCCCCCTCTTCATCTTCATCATCATCTTCATCGTCATCATCATCACCTTCTTCGTCCTCGGCGTTGCTTAATTCATCTTTCTCTGTGCTACCAGTTTCGTTCCCCTTGGTGCCCAAATCGTCATCGGGTTGTTCAATTTTCACAGAAGGGGTTCCAAGATCGTCAGATTTCTTAATCTCATCAGTTTTCTCATCATCACTTGTCTTCTCATGTTTTTCTTTATCATATGAATCTGTAATTACTGATGCCGGGGTAGCCTCAACTGTACTAGCGGCTGAATCTTTACCTTCTGATTGTTTGGCAGGTTTGTGTGCACCCATATTTAAACCTTTTCTTCCCGAACCTGCAACCTCTTCATCAGCTCCCTCCTCCTCTTCATAATCCTTGTCCTTTTCCATTTCGTCCATTTCTCTTTCTACATCGGAACGTTTTCTAATAGTGATATTGGGTATCATGGGTATTAGTTGTAAAGATTTCTTCTGCATAGCAAGAGCATGTGCCCTCAGAAAATGCGATGGATCTGAATTATAAGTTAAGCAATTCTTCCAAATCAATAATATGTCATCGACGAATTCCTGCTTTGAGCGATATTGGAAAGTTTTCAGTTTTTTCAATACCGTATTAAGATCCATTGATTTTTTAATCACCTGATGATAATTTGGAGCTTCCCTTTTGCTAACTTTATTTAAGAATGGAGTAGAATGTTCAGTATAATTTCTTAACTCTAGGACCACTTTCTCACAAGCTTCATATAACTCCTCTTGACCAATCTTATCGTCAGATGCCCATTTAGATCTATTCTTCCTTACATCAACCAATAAGTGTTTTAATTCATAATCAGATATATCTAATTTTGACTTATTCGCAGATATTGAAGATAACAAATGTTTAATAGACAAACTGGCAATACCAAAACTTGCTGGGATATCAGAACTATCTTGCTTTGGTCTCTTTCCATCATGATCCGTCCCATTTTCAGAATCGTGTGGGGAAGGTTCTTTTTCTCCATCCTTCTGCTCTATTGTAGCCTCAAGAGAAACTTCTTTATTTGACTCACTGAATGTTCTCTTCTTCTTACCAGTTTCAATAAGCTCATCATTCTTTTCTAGTTTTAAGCGTTTCAACATTGTTTCTCTGTCGTATTCGAAATTATGATAAATGTTTCTCCAATTAGATAAAATACCGTTAATGTCAGTTGGTCGTAGTTTTGTTAAGGTATCCTTTGAAATCTTCATTGTTAACACAGATCTATCATTTTCATCCTTTGTAATATGTGTTTCATAGGTTGAATCATCGGTGGTGCGCACAGTAGATGCTGACTTAACATTTGAATCATCATCATCATCATCATCCATATCATAGTCATCATCCTCATCGTCATAGTTTTCATCTTCACGTTCAAGTTTATTTGTTTCTTCCTTCTGGTTTGTTTGTACATTGGTTAGCTTAGCTGTCTCATCTTTGTTGTGCACACCTTCAGTAAAATTGTCATCGCTTTCATCCAAAAGTACATAATCTATATCATTTAAGTTTTCAGCATCATTTTCATCATTAAAATTAATATCGTCCCTACTAACTTTCCCATCAATAGCATATTGCCATAATACGTAACGTAATTTTAATGACAAGTTACCAATGAAATTAGGACCAATTATATTTTGTTTTAACTCTTCTAAATCTAATTGTGAAAAATCTTCATCACTCATCTCTTCCCCAGGTTCCATAGAACTACTTTTCAATGAATCAGTGTTAGTTTCACCAGTGGTATTCTCATTAATCACTTTTAGGTATAAGTTCCCATCCATTAACTCTTGCCATACTCTCAATTTTTCAACATTATCAGATATAGATATTATAAATTCCAGTACAATTAGTTGTTGAGGAGTAAGATATGAATCAAATATGTTATGTCTGAATAGTTTCTCAGTTAGTCGGAACAATGGTTTAACTTTCGTTTGTTGATAGTTCACCATAGGAATACCATCAAACATTTTTTCATTTCCTGTCATATTTTCTGAATTGAGGTACTTGATTATATAACATTTACAGTTCGATAGAGTTATGATGGCTCTTCCTTTTATGTCTTATTTATTCAACGGTTGCGCTGTTGTTGACTAGATATTGTTACATAATTTTTCGGTTTATTGAAATTGAATCAACTCGCGCTTAATAAAAATAATTATTTTCAAGACTTAGTACTATGTGAAGTTACAGCGCGATGAATAGTATAGTAACTATAGAGGAGAATTTAAAAAGAACTATCCCTCAAGGTAAGTAGTACCAATCTAAAACAAGGTCCTTATTCCAGATTTCGTTAAACGGCAACCTGAAGAGTTACCACCATGATTACTGATTTAAATCAAATTTATATGGTTGTAATGATATGTGATATCTGCTTACTGGGACTAGTATGTTTCCGTTATGGAATATATATGATGAAAGACATGATAAGGAATGCTCAGGTAAACGGAGGTCGAACTTTGGTAGCTGCCGAATTGTCAGTTCCATGGCATATGTCGACCACTGTTTTATATATAGTTAAGAATGATCTGTGGAAGTACGCTTTTGCTATTTCGAGTTTTTTGAATTGTTTTGCTTTGTTAGGGGAGTCAAGTATTGCGAAATTCCAAAAATCTAATCAGGAATTAGAGGAGCACAAAAAGTAGTCTAAGAACGTTATTTTGAAATGCAGTTAATTTTTACCGCAAACTTCATAGTATTTATTCTTTGTTTAGTATTACGAAACCTAACTACCCATAAGATCTTTATTGTTCACTCCAAGACTATTAAAGTTCAATCTATCATTATACAAGAACTGAAATAATAAACAAACATATTCTAATGGTGTTCAGTTAATAAAATACCAGCATTTTCCTTTTTTGTCCTCGATATTTTACTGAAAGACTAAAGCGATTAGCTAACTATTCCTCCAAGCCTGCAGCTGAAGTACACTCTTTCGATAAAGTTATTACTCCAGAAGGATATATATTAACTAAGTATATAAATGGAATTTATACCAGTAGGAGCAATGGGACCACCACCGAAAACATTAGGAGGCAACTGCTTTTCACTTCAGATCTACTTGTATTAACTAACTCCTTGTTAAGATTGAGCAAAACACTAATTAAGCTACTAAATGGTTTTATATTATATGACTCCGTAAAGAAGGTCTTAATAAATGTATAAAAAAGCTAACCATCAAGTCATGTATTGATGGAAATCGGTAAGATATATTTTTAATTTTGGGAGTAGCTGTATACGACGCTCCACTTAAAACAAATAAATTGAAACATACTATCTAAAACATTGCGGTTATAATATTGTAGATAACTAAATCAATTTATGAACCTTTCATTTTCGTTTATGAATATCCCCCCGCGCTTTGGTACTTGTTTTGGATATCATGTTTACGATTCATGAATGTACTTTTGAGCTATATTTAAAATGTGAGATGTTTTTTTAATACAGTAGTCGTGTGGTGGTACTAAAATTATTACAATAATATTTCTCAGAAGACAAATATCCTTGAAGCTTCTGTTGATATTTAATTGAATTCTTAGGTTCCATTTCTTAAAAATTAATGTACAAATTATTATATTAATCGATCAACGTATATTCGTCTGATCTTTTTTAGTATACAAATTAAAAATAATATACAAAATATTTAGGGAGAATATTATTTCATTATATGAAAATTCGTTCCCTTTACATAACATTGGATTTAATCGTGATTATAAATCTCCAATACTAGCATTGTAGAAATCATGCATGATTCTAGATTCTTTCTTTTCTTCTTTTAGATCGTTAAATATTGAACATTATCAAATTTATTAATCTTCATTTTTTTATTCTTGTCATATTTTATATTTTTCATGTAAATCTTTTATCTAGCAAATTCCGACAAAAAAGGGTTAGTACTAACTAAGAGTTAGGGTTTTTGGAATGGGGTAGTTATATACGATAATAATAGATACATTATGGGTGCTATCCTGTGCAACATTGTATTATTTGGTCCCCCTACAAGTGTTAAATCGTTATGTGCTTATAATACGGATATAGAAACTTAGAACCTCATAATACACTTTGCAACATGTTCCCAAATAGTTCTGGACTCATTCTCTACACAAATATGTCAGAAAATAGCAACTCTCGTATAGGGAGAGACAACTGTCGTTTAAGAAAATGACACCTGTCAACTTTCTTTGGA